>JADRCD010067413.1:0-22546 GCA_019843815.1 Montemys delectorum | reverse complement strand
GTGATCTCCTGTAGTTCTTTATGGGATTTTTTTGTTTCCTCTTTAAGGGCTTGTACCTCTTTATCTGTTTTCTCCTGTATTTCTTTAAGGGAGTTATTCATGTCCTTCTTAAGTTCCTCTATCAGCATTGTGAGATGTGTCTTTAGATCCAAATCTTGCTTTTCTGGTGTTTTGGGATATCCAGGGCTTGCTGAGGTGGGAGTACTAGGTTCTGGTGAAGCCAAGCAGTCTTGGTTTCTGTTGGTAGGATTCTTGCATTTGCCTTTTGCCATCTCTTGATCTCTGGTGTTAGAAGTTCTTGGTGTCTTAGAGCTTGACCTTTCCTTGCTGCCCTGCAACTCCCCTTCCACTCTTGAGGTCTTTGCCTCCCAGCTGGTCTGGCCTGAGTCCTTGGGCTGAAGTCTGCCCTGGAGGGAAGCTCTCTGCTAGCAGGCAGGGGGCAGAGGTGGTTGCTGATCCAGCTCTGTCACTCAGAAGCTGAGCGGTTCCTGTCCCTGCAGTCCTGAGACTCCCCTGTACTTCCTGAGGCCTATGCCTCCTGGCTGGTCCTGCCTGATTCCTGGGGCTGAAGCCTGCCCTGAGTCCTTGGGCTGAAGTCCACCCTGGAGGGAAGCTCTCCCCTGAGTCCTTGGGCTGAAGTCCGCCCTGGAGGGAAGCTCTCCCCTATCAGGCAGAGGCCAGAGGTGGTCTCTGATCCAGCTCTGTCACTTGGAAGCTGAGAGGCTCCTGTCCCTGCAGTCCTGCGACTCCCCTGCACTTCCTGAGGCCTATGCCTCCCAGCTGGTCCTGCCTTAGCAAGACCCCAGAGAGAAAATGGCGATCTCACCTGAGTCCTTAGGCTGAAGTCTGCCCTGGAGGGAAGCTCTCCCCTATCAGGCAGGGGGCAGAGGTGATTGCTGATCCAGCTCTGTCACTCTGATGCTGAGAGGCTCCTGTCCCTGCAGTCCTGCGACTCCCCTGCACTTCCTGAGGCCTATGCCTCCTGGCTGGTCCCGCCTGATTCCTGGGGCTGAAGCCTGCCCTGAGTCCTTGGGCTGAAGTCTGCCCTGGAGGGAAGCTCTCCCCTAGCAGGCAGGGGGCAGAGGTGGTTGCTGATCCAGCTCTGTCACTCGGAAGCTGAGAGGCTCCTGTCCCTGCAGTCCTGCGACTCCAAAACCATTTTTTTCTTCTCTCTTTCCTCCTCTTTTTTTATTACACAAGTCACTACATCACTGTGGCTGTCCTGGAACTCACAGAGATTCCCCCACTTAGACCCTGTGTCAAAGACAAACAAATAGTGAGTTTAAAGAGTGGAGAAGTGGCAGGCGCAAGGCTCTGGATTCAATGCTCCATAGCGAAAAGAAAAACCAAAGCTAAACAATGAGAGTCCTAAGGGGAAGGGAGGCACTTCCAAGTGTGAGATACATGAGCATCTCTCATGTCATTTTCTTCCCAGCACTTGGCTGCTGGAGAGTGTTTGCAAGAGTCAGGCATAGTGGCACATGGCTTTTCTCCCAGCACCCTTTGCTTCCCTTCAGTCTATGAATATATCACACCTTACTTATCCGTGCTCATCAGTTGGTAGGCGTTTGGGTTATTCCCACTTGGGAGATGCTGATAATGGTTCCACGAGCATCCTCACGGGTCCTCACCAGCACTTGGTGCTACCCCTCCTTTTAATTGTCCTACTGGGTTTGAAATGCTATGCTATTGTTGTTGTTGTTGCTGTTGATGGTGCTGTTGCTGATGCTGTTGCTATTGTTTTGGGTTTCGCTGGCATTTCCCAGAGCTGAACATCTATGTACTTATGGCTGGCTTGAACCCTCCAGCCATTAATAGCCTATGATTTATAAGTTTTGCAAATCTGAGTCCTATGTCTAGTTAAATTATGTGTCTGCCATGGCTTCAAAGTGCTTCACTCTGCTTGGTGATCACTAGGTTTAAGAGGCTGACCTACAAAGAACAGAAAAAGTGTTTAAATTAAATAGCATTGTGGGTTCAGACTGTGGATCTCATCTCTTCCTTCTAGACTATTGTTCTTAATTAAATGCTTAGTCCCTGTGGATTAGAAAGAATATAAGCACTGAGGGGAACATAGGCATGTATGAATTTTATTTGCCACAATATCTTTCCCTGTCCAGGAAAAGAGATAAGCAAAAACCCTATCCAGTAGGTAAATGAATAAAAATGTGTCTGTTCTCCGCCTATAGTCCGTGCTTGTGACCTTGTCTTTCAGCTTGCGTTACCACAAGGGCAGTTAGTTGGTATACCCTCCACCCTTCTTCCTACCACCCCAGCCAAGCTTTAAAGCTTTACTAGTCTTTCAGAGTTGATGCTGAAAGAAACCATGACGTTCATTTTGGTGTACTTGTTCCACTCGGTGGTGCCACCTAGCAATGCAGTTCTTTCCAACGCCTCTTTAATTAGCGATTCTGTAACATTAAATTATCGGTAGTGTCCCTAGGGTAAGCTGGCATGCTCTGGTGGCTTGTCCAGACAGAAAGCTAAACCTCTTGGGGGTTTAAACTGGGATTTGTCTAAGCAGGTAATGAGATTACCATCTTGAGCCATAGCACAGGGCATTAGAAAGCGGAAGGCGCTCTACCTGGGTGGGTTCTGATCAGCTCTGGTTGGTGAGCTGGTCACATCGAAGACAGTCACACAGGTGTCTGGTGAACAGGTCTCTTGACATCGGAGTGTGGCCAAATCATTGGGAGTTTTGTTTCATTCAGAAACCATTTCTAACTAAGAAAGTAAGGCATTATGTGACTTCTCCTGGGGAGATGTGAGCAAACATTGTTATCCTCAGGCCCACTAATGATGAGACCCAACTCTACCAGAGTGAGCCGGTGAATGTCCTGGGTTACTTGCTGGTGTGTGGGTGACTCAAAGGGAGCTACTTCATTAAAAGGCCTGTCAGGGAAGAGCAAAGACGCATGAAAGCTGCATCCCTGCTCACCACCTAGTTGGACCTGGAGAGTCTCCTTTATGCCCGTGACTAATGACTGGATCTGCAGCGGTGTGGGACCTTGTGAATCTTCTAAGTTTTGTGAACATCCCTACTTTCCAGGGCCCTCCTTCCCCCCCCCCTTTCCATGTGAAGGAAAGAGCTGCACAACACGGTATTATGAACGGAAAGTTATTATTCATCTTCTATTTGGGGCAGAACCAGCAGCTTCTTGGTTCGAAATAAGAGTGGTGCCTGCAGCTGTCTGTAACTCCGTTCTCCCTCCAGATAGCCTAAGAATGTTAATGTAGAATAGGAAGTGAATTTAGTCTGCCTCCCCTCATTTCCTCTCCTGAGACCAGGGTTGGAGAATGAGGAGCTTAACAGACATCATGGGTTCTGTGGTGAGGACAAGCTCACCGGAATGACCAGTTTTCTATCATAAGGGTGGTATGGAGAGTCTTCAGGACCTCCGGAGTAAAAGGTGCTCTTTCTGAGTGCTTGTTTTGTTTGAGTCTTGGTAGCCAAGGCTAGCCTCAAAGAACACACATTGATGCTCCATTCATATCCTTTGCAGTGTGAGGATTACAGGTGTGGACTAGCATGGCCGACTGACAAATGTTTCTGGAACTTCTAAGTTTGGTATTTTGGATCACCTCCAGCTCTATCTTGTTTCTCTCTGGTCCAAATCTAAGCTGAGAATCTGTTTACTGGCTCTAGCAGAAGGCAGCCTTGGTTCATGGTCTTCTTTGCTCCCGCAAGAGCATCTTGCTTTTTTAAACCGTAGCCTCAAAACAGATTTTCTTTTCTTTTCTTCCTTTCTTCCTTTCTTCCTTTCTTCCTTTCTTTCTTTCTTTCTTTCTTTCTTTCTTTCTTTCTTTCTTTCTTTCTTTCTTTCTTTCTTTCTTTCTTTCTTTCGAGACAGAGTTTCTCTGTATATCCCTGGCTGTCCTGGAACTCACTCTGTAGACCAGGCTGGCCTCGAACTCAGAATCCCCCTGCCTCTGCCTCCCAAGTGCTGGGATTAAAGGCGTGTGCCACCACTGCCCAGCTTCTTTTCTTTTTTAATGTTGATGTTTTAGCCTGTCTTGATTTCATGTGGTTATCTGTGTTAAGGTCAGCCACCTGGGCTGCAAATAAAAGAACTGGGTACCTGCACTCCCTAACTATTTGACTAAGTACTGTTGCCAGACCTGGCTTCCTTATGAGGAAATGCATGCTTATCTCTACAGTGGTAGCCACTGAGAGAGAGGAGCCATCAAGGAAATGGCAGAAGGCGTTCTGAGCTGCAGCCCTGGGGTTAATCAAGCATGGGATGATGCCTACAACTTCAAAATCTAGATTTAAAATTTGAAAATCACCTGCAGTACTCATAAAGTCAATTGCTCATGGAGAATCTTATTAAGATGCTGTCAGAGGTGTCCTGGGAACTGCGGTGGCTGCTGGCTCACTGCAGTGCACTGTCCTCAGCTGTCAGCTGCAGGACTCTATCCTCAAGAGTCATCTGGAGGGGCAGCTTGGTCACATGCCAGCTTCTCACTTAAGATGTGCTCGAGCTATTTATACCGTTCATCTGGATTCAGCTAGTGTAGCCGTTCTGAGCTTGACTGAAGGGGCCCGTTGTTGAAAACCTTTCCTGAGCACTGCTCCAGTCCTGTGGAACCCAAATCTTGAGGTGATAGCTTGGCATTCTGCACTCCTTGTTTTTGTTTTTGTGTTTTATGGTGCGGGGGATTGCACTTGCCTCTGTGTTGTGGGCAAGTATGCTTCCACTGAGACACACTCCTTGTCTGGCAATCTGTATTTTTAGTATATGCCTTAGGTGTTTCATTTTTGGTTTTATTTTTGTTTTGGCTTTACAATTTGGTAAATTTGAGAAACCACATGGCTGGACATGGCTAGCAGTTTTAAAAAGTCATTGTAATTAGGGCTGGCCGAATGGCTCAGCCCAGTAGAGGTATCTGTCTTGCAAGCCTGGGAACTGGTGTTCAATCCCTAGAATCCATAGTAAGAAGAGAGAACGACTCCCTCCCCTGAAGTTGCCCTCTGACCTCCACACCTGTGCTATCACTCCCCCACAGTTGCCCTCTGACCTCCACACCTGTGCCGTCATGTGACATTATCGCCTCCCCATGCATACACTAATAATAAATTCTTACTTTCAAGTCTGGTTGCACTGAACACCAGAGTCACATTGCTTTAAAGAAATATGACTGTAAATAGTCCATAGGGGCCCGGTTTAAATTCCAAGGGCACAGGAGATTCTAGCGTGGCAGTCATTTCTGTTGCTGAGGTTAAATATACCGCAAAATGTGAAGAGGCCAGCTTTTGTGGGCCCCATCCCCCTCTGCCTTTGTCTGCTTCATCAAGAAAAAGTAAAAGGGAGATGTATTTTTGTGATTATGTTTGTGTGTTAACTATCTGCTTCCTTCAACCTGAAAGTTCATGGTTCTGCCTCGTATGTTGGCACAGGCCTTTAATCCTGGCACTCCAGAGGCAGAGGCAGGTCGATTTCTGTGAGTTTGAGGTTAGCCCGAACTGCATAGCCAGTTCCCAGCCAGCCAGGGGTACACAATGAAACTGTGTCTCAGAGTGGTGGGAAAGGGATAAGGTGTGTGTTCGTGGTTTCTTTAGATTTATTATTTCATGTTGATGTGTCTTGTTTTTTTGAGAGCCTCACTATGTAGTTCAGGGTAGCCTTGAACTATGTAGCCCAAGCTGGCCATAAACTCATGATGGTCTTCTTGATTCAGCTCTCAAGTGCTAAGATCATGGATATGTGCCTCTCTGCCTGGATCTTCTCATTTTAAGGGAACTAATTAATATCCACACATTCTGATTATTTTTTTTTATGACAAGAACTTTGTATGTAGTGCAGGCTGGCCCCACACTCATGGTCCTTCCTGATCCACTGGTCAGAAAAGTCTGACCTGGTCCCATGATCCAAGCCCACTGAGGACTAAGATTATAGGCAAGCCCCATTGACCTGGCTTCTCAGCCATGCTTGATGGCTAGTGTCCAGTGGGTGTGACAGCAGCTTTGACACGGTGGTAGATGTGGGCAAGGTCTTGGCTCAGAGTTAAAAAAAAAAGTTGAATTGGGGGAAACAGGCATTCTGTTTTCCATGGGAAACCAGCAATCGACTATTAGCTGCCTGAAACAAAGTTAAAACAATTTCTTATTTTTTTTTACACTATTACGAATTTAAATTTTTTCAACCAGGAATTTAAAAATAACTCTGATTATTAAGTGTAGCTGTATTGATTCTAAAAATGGAAAAATGTCAAAAATTTCTGAAGAAGAGAAAAAGTCACCCCATTCTGTGACGTAGGGATAATGGTGAGAATTACTTCTTGTAATTGCTCAAGGCCAGTTTTATCTGTTGACAGAATTGTAATTGTACAAAATGCGGTATTTAATCACCCTCTTTAACCCTAACCAGAACAGCTTTTAATGCCCAATGAACAGCTTAAATTCTGTCCAATGTTTTTAATTTGTTTTATCTTGTGTATGTGTGCTTTGCTTTCATGGATGTCTCTGCGCCATGTGCATGCCTGGTGTCCATGGAAGGGGACATTGGATTCCCTAAGGCTCTGGTTACAGAGTGTAAACTGCCATGTGGATGTTGGGAACAGAACATAGGTCTCCTGGAAGAGCAGCCAGTGCTCATAACCGTCTGAGCCATCTCCAGCCCCCAAACCAAATTATTTAGATCAGGATGTGTTGTTCCTTTGTGCTAATGGACAGTCATTTGTTTATCGGGCCCTGCATTTTTAAATGTCGATGCTTCAGGGTTTTTTTTTTTTATTGTTGTTTGTTTTGTTTTGTTTTGTTTTGTTTGTCTTTTGTTTGAATTGCTGGAGATCAAACCTAAAGCCTTGTACACACTACGCAAGCATTCTACAGCTGGGGCGCATCTTGGCCAAAGATTGAAAATTTCATGCTAATTTCTTTGGACACATTTATGTCCTCAGGGTTGGAATGAAGAGTCAAGGTTGAGGAATCAGGGACTTTTTGGTGTAGGTTTCTGAATGACCCCATGGGAAACATTGCAGTTTAGGTGCCCGGTGGTGTGAGTACTTGTACCCTAGACAGTATTGGCAATTACCACATGACTCCAATATAAACTCAGGCAATCCAGCATGCATTAACTTGAGAGGAACACCGACTTCGGTTTCTTTGTATAGAGAATGAAAAGTTTAATACATCTGTGTGCAATAATTATAGGTCTCTTCAGAGTGCTACAGAAACCCTTTATTAAATTTTAAGGTCTTTAAAAATAGAGTTTTTGAACTCTTGGTTTTATGCTGTTGACATATAGCTTTGAGGACTTAGTGTGTGTGCATCTGGGATGGTGGCTTGTAAGAACCAGGTAGACGTCAGCAGTCCTTCAATTTGCCTCCAGATACAGATCAGTAAGTTGCTCAGTTAAGAAACATTTCCATATAACTTTTCACCATTAGGACCCTTAGTTGCAAGCATTAGACAGCTCAACTCAGACTGTCCTGGCAGAATGGAAGATTGGCACATGGCACCGAACTGGGTTCTTGTGTCTACTGTTCTAATAGCTGACCTTGGTGAAACTGATCTGGAATCTGATGTCTGCTGTTCTAATGACTGATCTTAAAGAATCTCTTGATTCCCCCCCCCCCCTTTTTGTATTTTATTTACTTTTTGAAACACGGTCTAATCATTTACTTCATGCTGGTCTAGAACTCATCATGTTGGGTCCCATTGCCTGAGTATTGCTGGAATTCTAGGCATGTGCCGCTATGCCTGGCTTCACTGGCCTTCATTTATTAGACAGAATATTGAGTTTGAGGTACTTTCTGCCTCTTAAAGTTTTCTCTCTATACGCTAACAAATAATTAAAATGTACTATCAACCAAATCTGTACACATTATGAAGGGAAAGCTAGCTCTCAGAGACAAGATGTAAGTAGAGAGCTAGTGTTTAGTGTTTGTGTTCGTCTGGGTGGTATGGCAGTTGTGCCTAAGACCTCCCACATGGTGACTATGTACTTTTATACTCTGTTGTACCTCAGCGTTCAGTTTGATTATCCACTTGGCTCTTCTTTTTCTTTTTTCTTTTCTTTACCTGTAGAAGTCCTATTCAGGATTGAACTCAAAGCACTTCTGTGTGTTCAGCAATTGCCTCTACCTGCTGAACCATCTCAGCAGCCCCATAGCATGATTCTAACTTCCTGCAACCTCGAAAGAACTGCTCCTTTTCAAGGTCACTGAGGCAGACACATGCGCAAAGGAGCCATAATTGCTCCTACAGTGTCTAATTTACAACAGGAAGTGCTCCTTAAACATAGATGCATGCCAATGTGTTCAGTGTCGTCGGGCTAATGCATCCCTGCATGAGTGTGGCAATATTTACACCAAGGAAGATGGCTGTACTGTCACTTGGGTGCTAATCTTAGGGGGCCACCATCATTGACTAAAAATGTATGCTGCTGGCTGGGTGTTAGAAAGTGTTGTCTCACTAAGACTGTTAAGTCTCTGTGGCTAACTAGAGAAAGTCTTTTCCTGGAGTTCTTTAGCCTGTGAAGTCAAGAGTAGATAGATTTTTTTTTTTCTTGCAAAATGCCTTTATATCTTTAAAATCAGTTCTGAAGCCAGTAAGGAAACTTCTTGTAGTTCCAGTGTAGTCTGCATTCTCCCTCTTGTCCTTGATCACTTTTGCTCTTCTGGGTTCACCATGTACCCTTGAAAGTTACCACAGGAAGACAGACCATCTCAGATGGTCTTAGTATTCAAAGAGACTTTAAGGAACAACTTTGAAAACAAGTGTAGTGGTGCACACTTGAGATCTCAGGCCTGGAAAGAGGCAAGAGAATCAGGAGTTTACGGCCATCCCTGGCTATATCCCGTTTAGAGGTAGTCTGGGCTACAAACTTGACCTCAAAGAAAAGAAAGAAGCAACAAAGGGGTTCTGAAAGGAAAGAAAAAAAAAAAAAAACTAAGTTTTTCTTTTAAAGCTCACGAAGCAGGAGCCAGGTACGTGTAGGTAGTACAGAGGAGGAGATGGCCTGCAAAGGCATGCGTGTTACAGTGAGAACTGAGGCTCCAATTGAATGGAAAACTAAGGGCAAACCCAGCAGAATGGGGCACTGAGGAAGGTGGATAAGAGAGCTTATAGCTGGGTATGAGATAGCCATGTGGGCCAGCTGAGAGAAGAGCAGGCTCTGAGAAGAAGGCCAGTTAAGATGGGCCATCTGCATAGTGTCTATGAGACTTTTCCTCTCTGGGAAACACAGGCAAGGCACTATTAATTATTAAATATTCTTGCTTTTTTAATGTGGCTTCTAATGCAATTCGTTATATTACGCTAAGTTGTAATATAAAGTGAAGATGGCTTCTAACAAGCCTCTCCCATTTCAGGAAAGAGACCACTAAAAATCCTCTAGATAGAGATAACCAAGAACACTGCAGCTGTTTATTCCTTGGTAGCTATGATATCAAAGAGAGCTCCATGCTGTTGCCAGCACTTGAGACACCTTCGAGGTCAGAGATAATAACACCAGCTAGTAACTGATGTTCAACAGTCAGTCAAGGTCAACCACTAAGAACCAGAGAGTTTAAAATAATTAACAATTAGCAAGACACCTGCAAGGTCAGAAGGCAGTAATGCTGGCACAGTGACTAACAGCTAGCTGATAGTCCAAGCCAATAGCTAAGCTAGAGTCTAAGACGGATTGAGGGGGGCGAGCTGCCACCACCCTTACCCCGGTGAGTAGCGTATGGATAACACACGCATAGAGTATGGAAGTCCTCCATTGAAGCTCAGAGAATTAACCAGTTTCAACAGAGATTCATTACCTCTGCCTTTGTCCAGTTTCTGCCATTGCCCACACAATGTCAAACAAAGGAAATTCAATGTTCTCTTCCTCTCTCGGAAAACATTTCCTTAGTCTCAGTCCTTTGTTTCATTATCTTCGTTTCTCAATTTCCTCAACTTTTATGTAATAATTCTTTTTTCTTTTTTCTTTATTTTATGTATACGAGTGTTTTGCCTGCATGCCTGCATGTTCACCCTAAGTGTGCCCAGTGGCAGTAGAGGTCGGAAGAGAGCATGAAGTCTTCTGGAACTGAAGTTAGCAGGTGGTAGTTTCTGCCATGTGGGTGCTGAGAGTCAAACCCAGGTCCTCTGGAAGAGCAGTCAGCATTATTACCCACTGAGCCATCGCTCCAGTTTCTCTGTAAATAATTCTTAATAAAGCTTGCATTCTCGTGTATACTCCCTGAGAGTCCACGGTATAAATCATGGAGGAGAAAAATGAACTTTGGTGATGTCATTGGGTCCACATCCTAAAGGAGACTGTGAAACCCTGGTCACTGCCGTCTCTCTGACATTTGTTCCTAGGTTGATAGAGTGGTCGGTCTTGTTCTGCACGGTCACACTGTGATGTACAGACTTGCCATAGGCCCAGAGCAAAACGGCTACCAGGTTCTTAAATTGGAACCATGAATGTGAGCCGACCTTTTCTTTCTGTAAGCAGATTATCTCATATGGCATTAGACTAATTCAGTACTGACTAATATAGCAGGTCTGGCCAATGATACTAAAGAACCATCTCAGTGGCTTAAAAGAAACAAAACTCAGGCCCTGGCTTGGGGGATGACTTAATTTGAAACCCAGGACTAACACGGTAGCAGAAGAGAACTGACTCTACAAGCTGTCTTCTGACCTCCACACACATGCAAATAAATAAATGTGTTAAATTTATTTTGATTTTTAAAAGGCATTTGGATGGAGAGGTGACTCTGGTTAAGAGAGTATTTTGGTCTTCCACAGGACCTAAATTCACTTCTCAGCACCCACACCAGCTGACTCACAACTGCCTGTAACTTCAGCCTCAAAGGAGCGGATGCTCCTGGCCTCCATAGACACACACTCACAGTCACACACACAATTAAAAATAGACTTTTTTTTTTTTAAAGGCAAGCCAACTGAAGGGTGACAGAGATTCCACTGTGTCCTGTCTTCAGTCTGAGATTCAGATGACAGAGCAACCTACGTCTTGCTGTTTTAGCAAAGGGCCCTGCAGAGTTTCCAACCACCTGAATGCCCCTTTGCCTGGAAAGAACGCACATTCATAACTCAGTAGCCTGATTGGGAACGCTGCCAGGCCAGTTATTAAATGGCAGGAGTTGCTCTCTAACCTCATTGGGCCTAAAAGGAAAGGACCAGAGTTATCTGGTCAGTAGCCCAAGTGACTGCCACAGCTCGCCCCTTCTGCTGACCAGATATTCGTCTTGCAGATGAAATACATCCTAATCATCTTCAAAGGAGACTGTCCCAGGGTCCTGGCTAGTCACAGCATCCAGGTGATGCCTAATCCGGGCTCTAAATTAGGATATATATAAAGTCATTTCTAAATAAGCTTGGATGCGATCCCTATTGACTTCGAAACCTCTGAACAAAAGATAAGCTATTTTGTTCTCCATGTTCCTCCCATTGTATAGTAACATAGCAAAACAAAGACTGGAAAAGTCAGTGCGCACAACACCGCTGTGCTGTTTAGAAAGGAGTGGGTTGGAGCCACTCTAAAAAACAGAAAGGATTCCAAAATCTTCCTGGGCAATCTGCCCCCAAGTGGAGAATGTACCTTTGGGGCCCCAAGGAAGAGCTTACCGCTGCTCTTCATCGTCCCCAGCACTGTGTTCACCCTTTGAAGCCATATCTGTTAGATAACAATTACAGGCAGCTCTATTGTGTTGAATGAAGCCACATCAGCATCAGTAGCTATCACTCACACTGGAGTTATCAACACTGGTCCGAAACTAAGCTACTTATCTTATCTTCTGAGAAATCTAGATTACAGAAAATACTATCCCAGTCTTCCAACCAGGCCAGGTTGAGAGCCAGTGAAAGGGTTGGATTTTATAAAAAGCACCTGCCCCACAAGGCTGAGGACATAAGTTTGATCCCTGGATCCCATAGTGGAAGAAGAGAACCAACTCCCAAAAGTTGATCTCTGACCTCCATATGCTCCGAAGTACACACATGCCTGCACTCACAAGTATACACACGCAACACCAAATAAGATAATAATGAGACAGAACAAGTTGAACCTACAGATCAGGGATTCCCTCAGTGGTAGCGATGGCTTTACCTTTACGCACAAGGAACAACCTGAAAGAACCTCATGTTGAGCGTGTAGCCAGTCATTTTCTTGTTCTCTCTCCCTGGCCCTGTTCAGGTCTTGAAATCATCAGAGCCGGGTGGTGGTGGTGGCACACGCCTTTAATCCCAGCACTTGGGAGGCAGAGGCAGGCGGATTTCTGAGTTCGAGGCCAGCCTGGTCTACAGAGTGAGCTCCATGACAGCCACGGCTATATGGAGAAACTCTCTCAAAAAAACAAAAAAAAAAAAAAAGAAAGAAAGAAAGAAACCATCTTTGCTACTTTTTGCTGTTTTGTTTCTGGTTTCTTCAGACTTTATAAATAAAACTTTCTTTGCTTTGGCCACTGGGCTGCTTACTGTGTTTTGTAGAATAAAATGTCCAACTGAAATTAGAACCAACAATAAAGTCAGGCTGGGGAGTAGAGGGCT
Organism: Montemys delectorum; assembly: GCA_019843815.1. Classification (NCBI taxonomy): domain Eukaryota; kingdom Metazoa; phylum Chordata; class Mammalia; order Rodentia; family Muridae; genus Montemys; species Montemys delectorum. Next base: position 10,056 of record JADRCD010067413.1, on the reverse strand, counting down.
GTTGCTGAGCGAGCCCAAGGCTCTGGAATTGTTCTCCCTGCCCCATGGGAGAATATTTGCCCTTTGACAAATCGCTAGAGAGTTTGCCCTTCACCTTTATCTATCTGTTGCTTTCTGGCTTAGAGAATCCAAGTCCCTGGCAGTCTTGAGCCGTGTTCCTGATTATGTGGTGTCAGGCTCATTTTTCCCTTGGCTGTACATCCTTTCATACAGAGTCAGTTTCCTATCTCTGATTCCAGTCACTCTCCACATCCCTATAGCAAATCCCTGACTTTTCTTCTAACACTCCCCCTCCTTGTGTTTGCTGTGTGGCATGATTTTTGCTTCCTTTAAGCTTCTATCAACTCAATGGCTGCCACTTTGAACCAGTCTGGCTTTTCTGGGAGGTGACATTGTAAGCTTCTCCCACACCTACCCCAGACCCAATCCTTTTTTTTTCTTTCGAGACAGGGTTCCTCTGTGTAACCCTGGCTGTCCTGGAACTCACTCTGTTAGACCAGGCTGGCCTCAAACTCAGAAATCACCTGCCTCTGCCTCCCAAGTGCTGGGATTAAAGGCGTGTGCCACCACTGCCTGGTCTCGGCCCCAGTTCTTATCCAAGGGCTGAACTAACCCCCCTCCCCCCCCAAAAAAAAACCCAAACCAAAACAAACCAAAACAAAAAGAATATCACCTTAACTCAGAGGTTCTCAACCTGTGGGTGTCTACCCCTTTGGGAGTCAAATGATCTTTTTACAGAGGTTGTATATCTTATATTTTGCATATTAGATATTATGACTCATAACAATAGCAAAATTACAGTTATGAGGTAACCATGAAAACAATTTTATGGTTGGAGGGTCACCACAACATGAAGAACTGTCTGAAAGGGTCACCGCCTTAGGAAGTCTGAGAACCACCGCCCTAACTCTTTTTGCTGTGGACATCTTAGCTGACGGTGGGAGACAGTGAAACTTAGCTGACGGTGGGAGACAGTGGAACTTAGCTGACGGTGGAAGACAGTGGACAAGATGGAAAGCCTCAGGTGCTCTTGGATTTTTTCCCACCAGATGGCTTCTCCCCGCTCTGTAGATCTGACTCTTAGCCATGAGGCAAGACAGACCAACTTTAGTATTAACAGTAGACTTTCAAAACACCCAGTCCCTCTTCAACTTAAAACTGTGGCACAGGCTGAGCATGCCCAGAGGCATTTTAACCTTTCAGACAGTAACTCCCTGACCTAGAGGTAAACTGGCCTAAAGCGTGTCCACCATTCTTCCTTCTTGAAGTATGCCCCAAAACTGAGCGTGCTCAAGAATGTGCCCAGCCCTAAAGTGGTGAGCTTAGAGAGGAGACGTTGCTTTGCAGTGACTCCTGTGCCCCTCCTTCCCTGACCTGCTCATATTTCTTGTTGATTTTTTTTTTTTAAGTGTTGTTTTGTTTTTGTGGTTTTGAGGGTGGCCATGAGTTTCTGATCCTCCACCTCCACCCGCTGAGTGTTGAGATTTCTCGGGCCTGCACCACCACATAGACTTCCACTCTCACTTCCTGGCCTGTTCTTTACCCCGACTTTGCATCCCGCTGCGATTGGCTAGTGAGCACATCCTCTTTGCGTTTTGTTTTTAAGCCAGGCAATTATTTTCACTTTAAAAATATAGCCAGTGGTACCCAGAGAGAGCCAACACATGCTGCTGACATTTTACTGTCAAACTCTCAGTCAGCTCATTCTTCAGGTGTACCCCTTATCTGCATTTCAAATTGTCACAGATAATAGTTCTACCAGGTGTGTGCCAATCTCCCAGGTCTGCCTCTCACTGTCTGGAGCCAGTTTGCTCAGCTCCCAGTGTTATTGCACTTGAGCTGTTTGTGACAACAGGCCAGGTCCAGTTGCAGCAGCTCATAATACCCAGCTCTCCCTGCTTTAAAGAACAAAGGTTTATTTACTTAGGCTGTCAAAGGGCAGAATCACAACAGTTGAGATCATTGATTTTTTTTTTTTTTTAAAAGACACATTCTTATTTATTTCCTGTCGGTGTGCATGTCAGGGTGCGCATGTGGAGGTGAGGTCCGAGGTTGGTTCTCTTACTGTGTGGGTGGGTTCCAGGGATCTAGTTCAGGCTTAGCAGCAGGCACTCTCACCCACTGAGCCTTTCCATCAATCCCCAGGCTACCGAGCGCAGTTGGCTTTGTTTTCAATTTTGAAATCTAGCAATTTTTCCAGGGGACCAACCAAAAGTGTTTGGTACAGGCAGAAAGGGCCTTGAAAGCAGATTTAATAGAATGTAAATAATCTATTATTTCAAAGTCATTTCCTTCATGGCAGAGAAAGGAAAACAGAATAGAAATCTAGTTGACAACTTCACGTCATCAAGTCATTCCTTCACATCAACTCATCCCCTTCCCGTGATGTTGGTTTTGTTTTGTTTCCTCAGGAAAAAGATCTCACTTATATTCCTTAGTTGGCCTAGATCTCACCAAATAGGCTAGGCTAGACCACAGCTTGTAGCAATCCTCCTGCCTCAGTGTCCAAGGCTAGGCTTATAGGTATGAACAACTCATACCTAGGTTACTTGCTTGTGTAAAGATTAAGCCAGAGGAGCTTCAGTGTTGTGCTTGTAGAAGCTGGCCTGTTTGGGGTGGGGGTGGAGGAGTTCTAGCTCTTTTTCCTATTCAAATTTTTTTTCAGAAGCTCAGACCAATAGCTTAGTTTCAGATGGGTGTGAATGACTCCAGGTAGGTTGCCAGCCTGGGATTTTGAGGAGTAGGGGAGGTGCTGAGTCCAAACAGTGACCTCCTGTGATCTTTTCTTAACACTTGTTTATGGAAGTGTCCTTGTGAAATTTGAACACGGTCTCCTATTGTTGATCACTCCGGTTTATTTATTTTCAACCTCCGCCCCCCTGGGTTAGCCCAGGGCCTTGCACAGGTTACACAAGCTTCTTGCCTTTGAGTTAGACCAGCCCTTTGTTTTGTTTTGGTTGGCACAGAGTTTGGAGAGGAGGCAGAAGGGGCATGTGCTAGCATTCTGTGTCTAGAATGGGCGTGGCTTCTGGTAGGCACAGTACTTCAGTTGAGTCTATCCACATATCTGGACATCCATCTGTGGTGGTGGGGCGGGGGCATTGGTGGCTACGTGGGTTGTCCTTCCTTCTTCCTTCCTTTTCTCTCCTATCTCCGTCACCAGGGTAGCTGTAAGGGAAGCTTGGGTTTAAGAAGATCTTGATATCAGTCAGGAAGGCAAGTACAATTTATACGCATGCCTGAAAAAGCACTGCAGTGTGAGCAGAAGAGTATTGCTGTGTTCACTTATGATAACAGGAAATGGAAATCAGGCACAGTGGCCTGTAAGGATCTGAGGCAGGAGGCTCAGAAGTTTCAGATCAGTCTGGGCTACATAGTAAATTTTAGATTAGCCTGGGCTATAGGACAAGACCTTGTCTCTCTTTTCAAAAAAAAAAAAAAAAAAAAAAAAAAAAGATGTGAAGTAGGTAAAGAAAACCAATTCCTCCTCTCCCTCCTCTTCCATTCCTCACTTCCCATCATCCCAGGGATAGTTCATTCCAGGCCTGTGCTGCGTTCCTGAGCTGGACCTTCAGTCTCCTCTACCTGACTCCTTTTCCCTCCATCCCCAGGTCCGAATTTCCATTGCTGCTTAAATGAATACAATCCTTCCAACTTTTATTCTCTTTTATCTTAGCCCAAACGGCTCATAAAAACTTGTGCCGAATTTTCATAACTCTATACTTTTTTCCCTGTTGTTTTGACACTTTGCCAACAGAAGCTTTGAAATGGTGAGATTTTCTAGATAATGTGCAGAATGTTCAGGAATCCCTGGCTGTGCTTTTAAGAGTCAGTCATTTTCAGTTGCCAGCGCTTATCAAGATTTAACCAAATAGAAGATCATGAGGGGGCTCTTCCTCCTGGAGCTTGGCAGGGTCGGTTCTGGATTACCGGTGTAGAAGTAATGCTCTCTAGGTTTTACGTAGTTTGTTCTGACAGCACAATGTTTCCCACAACTGCTGCCTGCACAAAAAGTCACCAGGATAGAGTCTTCTCATTCCTTCTGTCTAGCCTCTACCTGGACAGCCACTCATCCCAACATCTCTGGAACTTTAGGGGATCTAGAGTCTTGTGTAATGATCTGCAAGCTTACATCCATAAAAATAGAAGTTAGTTTCTCTCATCCTTCTTCTTTTCTTTCCCTTTATTTATTTTTTTTTTTTAAATTTTAAAACACCAGGTTAGAAAAGGCTGTAGCTGTGTTGGTAGAGTGCTTGCCCGGAAAGCACGAGGACCTGGGTTCAATCTCCAGCACCACAGAAACTGGTGTGGGGCCCATTCCTGTAATCCTGGGATTCAGGAAGTGGAAGCTGCAGGGTCAGAAAATTCAAGGTGATCCTCAGATACATGCTGAGTTCGAGGCCAGCCCAGGCTATGTAAGACCCTGCCTCAAAACAAGAAGCAAAACAGAAACGAGATAAGCCTCTGTAACTACGTGTGTTTATACACTGCCCCATCTTTTGCTTTTCTCGGTAATGGAAAACCGGGAAACGGAATGCCGGTGAGATCATGTTTACAGCTGTCTAGTGTCCCCAGTTTGGAAGTCATGCTCTTAAGTTTCTTTGTTAAATGAATAATCTCAGTTTTTACTTTGTTTTAATTAGTTGTGTTAATTTGATCATTCTATTAAGATTTACTTTTGTTGACTTTAAATTATGTGTCTGTGTGTCTGTGTGTACACGTGTGCTCATGTACCTGAGGAGGCCCACAGAAGCACTGGATTCCTCCAAAGCTGGAGTTACAGATAGTTGTGAGCCACCCAATGTAGTTGCTAGGAACGGAAGAATAGCTTGTGCAGTCAGCCCCTCTCGGAGCTACCTCTCCATCTGCAATGTTACCATTCTTAAAGATACTATAACAAACAGGCTTATATGTACTCCTTGAATACTTGAATATGTAAAATACTTTGTTTTGTTTTGCTTTGTTGAGGCAGGCTATCATTCTGTAGCGCCAAACAGGCAAACTTTCCTGCTCAGAGTGTTAGGATTACAGACATCTCCAGACATGAACCCCGTATCTGGCTCAGGGTCTTCCTTCTCTCCCTCTCTCCCTCCCTCCCTCCCTCCCTTCCTTTCTTTTTCTTTCTCTTTGTGTCCTGGAACTCACTATGTAGCCAAGGGTGGCTTTGAACTCACAGTGATCACTTGTCTCCGCCTCTTTGGCGCTAGGTGGCACTCGCCAGCACACCTGGTTACTTGTAGTTTTAAAACATGTTCTCCAAAACTGTTATCCTCAAAATACTGCAGAAGACCCCCTCCCCGTCCTGTCCCCTGACAAGTGTCCTCTGTCCTTTGATGGGTCAGGCTTCCACTGCAGCACCGGGGCTTGCTCTGGCACCTGTGAGCACACCAGACTCTATTTCACCTAGAAAGTCTCCTGGCAGCGTTTAGAGTTGGGAAAATCTATGGTTTGTCCTTTATGGTTCTTAAAGGATTCCTTTGAGGCAGGAGGGAGCTGGATGCTATTCTAACATGCTCATTCCCTGCAGAGACAGGGAAGCTAAGACCCATAGAGGCAGAGGAGGGATCTGCTCCAGGAAGCAGTGGCGCAGAGTCCTAATCTGGGCTTCTCCTATCACATCCTGCTGCTCCTATACTATGAAACATGCAGGAGTAGATTTTGGACATTGGACCAGCAAGTGTTGTCTTTAAGCTAAATTTTCTAATAAGAGCAAACAGTTTCCTCGCTGTTTTTCTTACCACCTGCTAGGACAAGCAGAACTGCCCAGCCCTTGTAAGTGCACTGGGTTGGAGACATTTTCTTTGTAAACTGCAGCTGGGGTGCTGCAGTTTTGTAAAAACAACAGTATCCTTGTTAACTTGCTCTTGTTAGTGGAATTTGTTGCTCTTTGACGCTTGTGGATTCAGTCTGCCTTCCTTTCTTCTTCCCACTCCCTCCCTGTCCTTCTTCCTTCCTGATGGGGTTTCTATCTTAGAATGGCCTTTCCACCTTGAACTTCTGAGCCTCTCTCCAAGCTCTGGGATTACAGACTTGTGTCACTCTGGGATGCTAGGAGCAAACCCAGGGCTCTGTGTGTGCTACACAAGCACTTTACCAACCGAGATACATCCCAACCCCCATATTTGTAGATCAGTGGGGAAATTACTGTTTACCAGCTGTTGCCTGGGTGACTGAAGTAATAAACGAGACAGGAATAAGGTTTAGGAGAGACTTTGTGTGCAGATCTATTTTCCTTCTACACCTTTCCTTCCATGTCCAGAGTAGAAAACCAGGTGGATCTGCCACCAGGAAAAAAAAAAAAAAAAAAAACTCGACCATTTCAAGATCTCAATCGACACCATTTGACAAGGCTTTATATAGCTAATCTGTAGCACTGACACAAAAGACAACTTTTCATAGATGCCTTTTTGTTCCCAAACCAGTCTTGTCTCTTCTCTTTCCCCTCCTCCCTTTTCTTCCTCTCCCCTCTCCTGCTTTCCTTTGAGACTGAGTCTCACTTGTGGTCCAGACTGGCCTTCAACTTGCAGTTCTGCCTCAGCTCCTGTATGCTGAGGTGTGTACTACCCTTCGGGTAAGGTGTCTATAAAGTACCATGTAGCGCATGATCTATGCCACACATGGCTCCAAACCCTGGAATAGCACTGCTGAGGTACTTGAGTCCCAAAAGCACAACTGAGGCCGGATTCTGCAGAAGCCCGCGCCGGCTCACTTCATTCAGAGTGGCTGTGAACAGCTGCACCCTAGGGACCTCCGTCTCTCTGCTTGTCTCTCTGCACCTTGCTTTAGATCTGTGTACTTGATGTAAAGGAAATTTAGTATGGAATGCATTTCCTCATTGAATATTCAAACACCGAGCCTGCTTTTCATATGTCACATCCCGTGGCCTCATCCATTTCTCTTCTGTCCCCCAGCATTCCCGTGGTTTGGCATGGATATTGGTGGAACCCTGGTTAAGTTGGTTTACTTTGAACCGAAGGATATCACGGCAGAAGAAGAACAGGAAGAAGTGGAGAACCTGAAGAGCATCCGGAAGTACTTGACTTCTAACACTGCCTATGGCAAAACTGGGATCCGGGACGTCCATCTGGAATTGAAAAACCTGACCATGTGTGGACGCAAAGGGAACCTGCACTTCATCCGCTTCCCCACCTGTGCCATGCACATGTTCATCCAGATGGGCAGTGAGAAGAACTTCTCCAGCCTCCACACCACCCTCTGTGCCACGGGAGGTGGGGCTTTCAAGTTTGAGGAGGACTTCAGAATGGTAGGTTGGGCTTGCCCTTCGTACAGCAGTCAGGTCTCTCCTGTGGTCACAGTCTGGTCATCTCATGCTAAGACATGGACCATTAGTCTTGGGACTTGGGCATGCCTGTGCTATGGTTTCCTCTTCCATATGATAATAAACATATGACCTTTTCATAGGGTCATTTCAAGAAAGGTTAAATGAGGAAATATGTCCCTACTCTTATTTAGTACTCACCATCTGTTATCATCATCACTCTGTAGCACAGGCTGGCCCTGAACTCAGTATGTAGCCAAAGATAACCAAAACTAATGGTTCTTTCTACAAGACCTGGGGTGACAGTCACATGCTGCCGTGTGAATGTTTATATGGTGCTGGGATTGGACAGTTACTCCTATGTCATATGGAGAGATAGGATGATATATATCAATACTAATTGAGACATGTATTAGTATTGGGTTTTCCCTAGACACTTAATACATAATCCTGAGACCGGTTCTATGGATACATAGACTGAAGCCCACAGGAAGGCGTTCTACACATCTAACTAAGAACGATTACTTTTCTATCCATATGTTGTCACATGTTTCTCAGTTTTCTGAATACCATTCAGAAGTTTCTCTTAATAAATATAAACTATTTGGCTGGTCATGATGACTCATGCCTGTGATCCTAGTGCTTGGGAGTCAGAGGCTAGCACTCTGTCTCAAAACAGACAAAACCAAAACCAACTTCACTATTATTTATAGGTGAACTCCTTCATTATTGAGTAGCATTTTAAAGTGCAGAGTGCTTAGTGTCAAATATGGAGAAATAACATTCAGCCCAGCTTCTCTCTATTTAGCAGTCCCTTAACATCTGTCTTCTAATCTCTCCATCTCCCCAGTCAAGATAGTGATCTCTCTACTGTCTAGCTTCATCTCCTGGGGTAAAGTGAACATAAAACTGAAGAGCAGGTGTAGGTCTGTCTCGTAAAGTATAGGCAGTTGGGTAAGCGTGTGGACACAGGTGAAGGCAAGATTGGAAGATTTTAGGATTGCTCGCTCTTTTCACAGTTGAAAACTTGTGAGATGTGTTGTAGGGTGCGTTTTTTCAAATCCTGTAGCACTGTGTTTTGTCCCAGACAAATGCAACCGAATCTTGATAGGAAATCTATTACTCTTGCATAATGAGCAAACACATTATTCGTGGTGTTTAATAAAGCCGTAAGATGCAAAGTATGTCACCAAGAGGAACACCATTCACTTCACCGATTCCAGTGGGTAATTTTATGGAGTGGTGGGCTGCTGGTAATAAAACCAGGCCCAGGGGGCTGGTGAGATGGCTCAGCGGGTAAGAGCACTGACTGCTCTTCCAAAGGTCGTGAGTTCGGATCCCAGCAACCACATGGTGGCTCATAATCACCTGCAATGAGATCGGATGCCCTCTTCTGGTGCATCTGAAGACAGCCACACACATGATGGCTCATGGCCATCTGTACAGCTACAGTGTACTCATACACATAAAATAAAATAAAGCTTAAAAAAAAAAACAACAACAACAAAAAAAAAAAACCAGGCCCTAGTTGCACACTTGCAGTGTGCACACTGTACAAAGGGAAGCTTCAGTGGGTGCCCCCTAGAGGATCTGGTAGCAGTCCTCCAGCCGTACCTTGGGTGAGATTGATTGGCTCCTGGTTTTACCCATTTTCCTTTGCGTCACCCTTCCCCTGCACAGCTATAGAATCTGATACAACCGTTTACTAAATTGACACATGGGATCCCATCCCCCACAAACCCAACCAATCAGTTTACATATGCTGAATGGGTAAGGAGCAGAGACATGAGAATTAGACTTGAGTCCATAGTGAGAGTGGGGGGAATTAAACCAGAAGTGTAGTCCTGTTTCTGCATTCTCCTGCTCGGTGGCTTTTGCTGAGATGAGTTTCTGCTGTGGGCCTCAATTTCATCATCTGCAGAGCAGGGGCAGCAGTGTGGGGAGACAGGGAAGGGCATCCGGGGTAAAGGAGCTGGACGTGATCATAACCATAACGTTCTTGCTCTGTGACTACCTGGCCCTTTAGATGCTTTTGTGTAGTAGTGCCTGCTGGGTAAGATCGGGGCTTGGACTCCATTTTAATTGAGAAGAGAGCTGACTTTGTGTGGGAATGTAGTCATTTCCTCAAGCCTGTGAGTACATGTTATCCTGTCTGTGCACTGGAGATCCTGAAATGAACCAAGATGACCTGGTGGATTTATGCAACCTCCGTCACACACCTCCATCCCTCTGCAGGGTTTACTCATGTCCTAGGAGAAAGAGTTACTCAATCTGTCTTGGCCATGAGCAAGTGTGTTTCTTAAGGTTCTGAATGGAGAGAGGTCATATAGTCCTTCAGGCAGTGCTCGGAGCCTAATGAATAGACCAGAGCAGGGGGCTCTGGAGTATTTGCTAAGCTCTTAGGCCAAGCTGTTTCCATCAGTATTGGACCAGTTTCTATGACAGGTGTTGGCCAATGTGAAGACAAAATTGAGAAAGATTTCTTTCTGCGTTCTGTTGGAATAAACGATGTGCTTGTATCTAAAGGTTGTGTGAATGGATAGGCTCTCCTTCCTTCTTTCTATGTGCAGCTATTTATCCATTCAACAAATAATTTATCAAGCCCCTTCTATGTGCCAGGTAGTATTATGTACAAAACAAATCCATTGACACACTGGTGGTCAGTGACCAGATAAACAAGTGAATATGCATTGTGTGAATGTGTGTGTCTGTATGTATATGTGTCTATGTATGAGTGTGTCTATGTGTGTGCTTGTGTGTCTGTGTGTATATGTGTG
>JADRCD010067411.1:0-14971 GCA_019843815.1 Montemys delectorum | reverse complement strand
GCTGGCAATATCCACATCCTGACTTTATGTTTTTTCTAGTACTTTTAAGTTTTTCACAGATTAATATACTCTTTATTTTTATCAAAATTTTTAAAATTATATTTATTCTTGAGTGGGGGGACTGTGCTATGGTATGTGGATGTGGAGGCCAGAGGACAACTTTCAGGAGTCTTTTCTTCTACCATTTGGGTCCCAGAGATCAAACTCAAGTCGTCATGAGTCTTTGGTACCAAGCACCTTTACCCATTCAGCCATCTCATTGACTAAAAATAAAATATTCTTGAGCTGAAAAGTAGTCAGGTCTGAAGTTCTTTATGTCCTGCACACTGGCTGTTACCATTGAAGACCCTGAGGCAGAGGTTGGTCTATGTGGAGTAGAAAATGATTTAGTAGCACTCTGTGTTCCACTTCCTGTTCCTCCAGATAGACTAGTCCTATTAGCTCCACTTGAGTTAAGGTTGCTACTTCTGCTGGCAGGTACATTCATTGGGATTCCATTCAAGCTGTTCTTCGCAACAGTTCCAGTGAATGATGAGTTTCTTAGTTTAGAAGGGGCTTGAAGAGCTTTTGTAGTCAGGAGGCCAGAAGTGTGATTTGAGGGCAATGAATTTAGAGTGGGAGATTGTATGCTGATATTAATTCCACTGGGCTGTTTATGGACAGATTTGTTACTTGTGGAGTGGCTACTCTGGGTTACTAGTGTGTTTGGACTAGAAGAACTTGGGCTTGGGAGTTGGGTTGGACTTCGAAATCAGTTTAGTAGATATTGAAGGCTTAGCTGACAGAGAGGGCTTGGGTGAAATAGAAGGCTTAAGTAAGGACAAAGGTTTGGGAGATGTGGCAGGTTTGGGAGATGTGGCAAGTGTGAGAGATGCAGCCATTGAGAAGGGAGATTTGAAATCCTACCTGTAAATTTGTGACACCATAGCCTTGGCTAGAGATAGTGGTACTTGGTGCTGTCCTAGAAACCAGGGGGTGGAGCCCCTGAGAACCATTTCCTGGTGATAGGGTAGACAAAGGGAGGTGATACATCAGTGGCTTATCTGAAGTCTTGAGTAGTTGAGATGAACAGGAAAGTTGGGGGTTATTACTTAATTTCACCACTGGGTTGGTCTGTGACTTACTAATGGTGGCTTGTAGTGGAGACACATAGTTCTGCTGGACAGCTGAGTGCTGGTGCACCTTTGTTACTTGTGTTAATGAAGAAGCATCTTGGGCCTCTGATGTTCCTAGAGCATGAGAGGAGGCAGTAGCTTGGGCTTAGGAGGAGGAGACACGAGTCTGTGAAGAGGAAGAAGCATGTATCTGGCTTGACCTTTGTAGTCATTGCTGGAGTAGCCTGGCTGGCAAAGGTTCTAAGGAAACTTTAGGGTTCTGAATTGAAGAACCAGCAATAAGGCCTGAAGAAATACCAGTATGATCTAGATCCTGGGGTTTCTTTGGTACTGGCCCTGTGTGACCAGCAATAAGACTTGGTGAGTGAGCGGTCTGAGTAGAATCGAGTTCTTTGGGAGTAGCCAGTAGTAACTTACTCATGATACTTGCTAGCTTTTCTTCTCTCAGTCCTGGACGAGGTTTTGTAGTTGGCACATTTAGCCTTGAACCAACTGAGGGGCCCTTGTTCCCATTGTTGATGACAGCTAAAGCTTCAGATACAAGATCCAGTGAGGCTGAGGGGAAAGCAAGGTCTTCATCCAGGGAGTCATCAAGGCAGATGGTTTCTTGGGCTGGTGCTGAGCTAGAGCTGGCTGAGGCAATGATGGATGTGTTGGAGCTCATGGAGGGACCACCACCTGAAGCTACCATGGATGCAGGAGCTTTTGGATCTTTTGGGGGGCTACATTCCTTCAGTATAGTGGGGAAAGAGCAAACAGGAAGGGTCTTTACCATCACCTCCTTGACTTTGGGTTTTGATGCAGGAATTACTGTTTTCTTTGCCAGAGCAGAAGTAAGATGATTATGTACACTCCTGCTTTCCTTAAAAAGCATCTGGCCTGCATCTAATCCTTAGGCCAGAGTGGCTTCTCCTCAGTTTCCATGAAGGATTTAAGATAATCCTTGGCAGACAGGCTTTTATTTGGCTCTAATTCATAGCATCCCAATTTGATCTTAACAAGGTTACATAACAAAGTTCTGATGGTGTCATCCCAGTGGAATTTCTTTTGTGGGCCTATGACTCGCTTCCCTGGTTTATCTTCATCATCATCATCAGATCCATTTTTTTCCCATTCTTCATCTGCTTGCAATTTGGCACATTTGGCTTGACTGCGAGCCTGGCAGTCCTCCTGGTACTTAAACAGCTGTTCGGGCACAACGTTGCTAACAGCCAGCTTCAGTATCTGCAGAGGTTTTCGTAAACTATTGTCCTGAACATTAAGATCTAATTTCTTTAGACATTTTACCATTGTTTCCTTATTGCATAGCACAAATGCTTTAAGATGGGAGTAGACACCACTATGAATGAGAGGACCTAGTTCTTGTATCTGTAACTCGATGTCTAGAAGAATACTATTCATCTCTTGTGTAAAAAATTTTTTCCTTCTTTCTTCATCAAAAAGTTTGGCAGCTATATGAAGGTCCTTAATGCGTTTCTCAAGAAGCACAGGTAGGCCATCTGGAAGTGTAGGTACCACCTTGGGTACAACTTGAGAAGGGAAGGTGGGCTGGGTGGTACTTCCATTTTCTCCCCCGACTCAGAGAGGGGACTTCCATTAGAAGTAGCATCCAGTAATCTGTCAAAGTCAAAATTCTCTAGTATCTCTAGGGCATTTTCAGCTTCCTGAAACAGTTCATGTTCATTTGTGCTAACAAAAATAGGGAGATCTGGATCACCTCTGTTCAGACTTAAGTCTGGGATGTCAGCCTCTGAGTTATCAATAAATGGATCTGTCTCATCATAGCCAAAGCCTATATCAATTAAATCTTGTAGCTGATCCTTTCTGTGTTTATGGGCTTTCCCACCATATTTCATTTCAAACTTTTTAGTCAAAATTTCAACTTCTTGCCTCTCCTTATGCCCATCAGTAAATGGATCTTTTGTATGAACAAGTTTCTTCTGTTGGTCTCCGCACAACAGCAGCTCTGGGTAGCTGAGCTCCACACAGCTTTCATCCATGGGATCCTTGAGCACCAGCTCCAGGCTAATGGGCTCCTTCAGTGGTTCTCAGTGGAGGCTCTGCTTGGGAAGCCTACTCCTGTGGAGGGGGAATCTGCTGTGGCTGCGGCTCAGGCCTCAGGAGGCTTACGCTGCAGCTCTGTGGGCGTCTTAGCACGGCTGACCTTTAATTTTTCATCATAGAATTATTTCCTTGAATTCTGAAATTATATTATGTTTCATTTCTTTTAGAAGGGTAATGTGAGCACATTTGTACAGGTTCACAGTGGAGATCAGGGAACAATTTGCAAAAGTCCATTCTTTCTTCCACCATATGGTTCCAAGGATAAAACTCACATCATCAGAACTGGTGGCAAGCATCCTTACCCACTAAGCCAACTTGCTGGCTCTTTGGTATATGTTGAATTGGCAGATTTTGGAACAGATAAAATAAATAGGTTCAATTTCATTCTCTCTCTTTTAGATATCATTTTCCTTACATCATTTATTATACATATTGTCCTTTCTGTAATGTATGTCATTTGAACCTTTGTTGGTTGGATATGAGCTAGCTATAGGCGTATACATTTATTTCTGGGTTTTCAATTCTATTCCACTGATCTACTATTTTATGAGTTATGATTATTGAACCCAAAGTGTGGTACATGCTAGGTAAGCATGCTATCCCTGAGATATAGTCTCACTTCTGTGTTTGATTTTGTGGCTGCCGTGCTATTTTGATCACTATCATTTTGAAGACATACACTATGATATTATCAAGTATCTTGTTCTTCTTTGGAGTACTTTAATATTTTAGTGTAAAGTTTAGGATGCTTTCTATTGTGAAAAATGTCTTAACATTTTGATGGGAAGTACAAACATTAAAGCAATATTAATTCTTTAAATATAAATTAATGTTCATATTTGAGCAATATTAATCCTTTTAACACATGAACCTAGTTCAAATTATACATATCTTCCCCTCAGTATATTTTTCCTTCTCTAATGCCCATATTCACCCTTCTGTGATTTACCACTTCCATTTAATACAGCATTACCCATTGGTAACTCCAGTGATTTTTATCCTCTTGAAAAAAAATCATCTGGACTATGATTTGATTTGTGATAAGGGCAATTTACTGAAGAGAAAGTTTGATTGAAGTACAATGGATACATGGTTGAAAAAGTTACAGTGAAACCCATTATTTTGTACAAATAACACATCATAATAACAGAAGGTAGAATAGGAACAATATTAGAACTAACATTCATTTCTTGTTCACACAAACTTGTACAAAATTGTATTGGTGATATTTTGGGGGATCCACAATAGTTTTGCCATCAGAACACAGGTGTGCTGAAAAAAAGTCACTGCCAATTTGACACCACATGAGAAATTTAAAGACTCATAACATTGTCATCATCAAAAACATAGATTTGTGCAAATCTGCCATTACTGGTCACCTGTTCTACAAGTGTAGAATCTATAAGTGATCCATCAAAAAGTTTGAAAAGGTAGTGGCCAAGGTAAGAAAAGTCTTCTTCAAGTATTCCTTGGTCATGGACAAGCTGAAAGATGAATATGAACATAATATTACAATTGCTATCTCTCTGTGGAAAATTAAGACTAGTAAATACTATGTGACTATCACTGAAGCTCCAAGACAAGACTTTACCAAAGCATGATTACAGGCAAGTGTCAGGCTGGCTGTCCTATCCTGAGTATTGTTGCTGGTGGTGGTGAATTTGAAACTAATATATCCCAAAATAGGCAGACTCCTGAGCATTCCACAGAGGCTTACACACTGGATGTGAAAGAGCTAATTGTTGTTATCAACAAAATAGATTCCACTAAGTCAACCTACATCCAGAGGGGACATGAGGAAATTGTTAAGAAAGTTGGCACCTACATTAAGAAAATTGGCTACAATCGTGAGACATTTGTACCAATTTCTGGTTGGGGTGGTTAAAGTATGCTAGAACAAAGTGCTAAAATATGCCTTGGTTCAAGGAATGAAGAGTCATCTGCAAGGATACAAGTGTCAACAGAACTACATGCTGGAAAGTTTGAACTATATCCCCACACCAACTTAATCAACTGACAAACCTTTACGACTACCTCTCCAATATGTCTATAAAATTGGTTGTCTTGGTACTGTGCCTGTGGGCCAACTGGAAATTGTTCTCAAACCTGGCATAGTTTGTCTTTGTTTCAGTCCATGTCACAACAAAAGAAAAGTGTTAAAATGCATAATGAGGTTGTGGCTGAAACTTTCTGGGGACAATGTGGGCTTTCAATGTAAAGAACATGTCTGTCAAAGATGTTAGATATGGCAATGCTGCTGGTGACAGAAAAAAAATAAACCACCACTGGAAGCAGCTAATGTCATTGATCAGGTGAGTTTCCTGAATCATCTAGACTAAATTATTGCAGGCTATGTCTCTGTATTGGATTGTCATACAGCTCAGATAGCTTGCAAATTTTCTGAACTTAAAGAAAAGATTGATTATTGTTCTGGTAAGAAGCTAGAAGATGGCTCCAAATTCTTGAAATCCAATGATACAACTTTTGCTGATATAGTTATGGATAAGCCAATGTGGATTGAAAGCTTCTCTGACTATCCTCTGCCAGGTCACTTTGCTGTTTATAACATGAGGCAGACAGTTATGTCATCAATGCTATGGACAAGAAAGCTGCTGGACAATCACCAAGTTTGCCCAGAAACTCAGAAGGCCACATAATATTATGTCTAACACTTGTTACCCCAGTCTTAGTCAGTGACATAAGGTCATAAAACTTTTTTGATTGGCCATTAAAGTCTAATAGTAAACAACTGGTTAATGGTAAGAGTGAATGATAAAGCTTTCAGAAGGAAATGAGAATATATTTTGGATCTCTCTCTCTATCTCTCTCTCACTCTCTCACTCTCTCTCTCTCTCTCTCGTGTGTATGTAATTTTGAGACCAATTAAAATAAGTTTAATGAGATAAAACTTTGTATGACTTATTGTCATGTTTGTTTTTTATTTTAGAAAACATAGCTTAGATAAAATAATGGAGTCTGAATCCTGGAAAAAATATGAATCTCTTAGTGTTCAAAGGAAGTTTAAATGGAGGAAGGGTTATAAAGCATGGTAATAGTTAAAACTTGCTTTGCACCTACTATTTGCCAGATATTGTTCTAAATAATATATATGTATAGCTATAAATATATATTTATATAAACAGAAACAGGTATAGAATTTTATCATTACAATAATTCAACAAGGAAAATGATATGTATAATCACTCCCGTTTTATTGAAATGTAAATTGACATTTACTGCTAGTATCAAGGGAACCAAAATATGCTATCAGAGCATTATGGAGACAGTACATTGGCCAGGACAGTGGAGTCTATACACTTTTCACTATCAGTCTTGCCTACTTTTGACTAAGGATTCACTAAATACCTTGGTGATCATTTCAAAGTATGCCGAACATAGTAAAGTCTCTAAAGAGAAAACGAAAGCTAAAGTTCCTTACTGGAGTCTTGGCCTATTTTCATAAATCTTTTATGAAAGATTTCATAAATATTTTAAAAAGACTTCTAAATGACCCATGCCCTGTTATGATTTATTTATTGATTTTCTTGTTAATATATAAATAAAATGAAAAGCAAAACTATATTCATATCCTTAACATTGCACAAAGATCAACTCAGAGTATATCACAAGGCCTTAAATACCTGACTGTGGAATAGTTAGAGGAATGACTTACTGGATAGGACTCTATTAGTACTGGAAGTAATCCCAATAACTGACAAATGGGCTTTATCAAATTAAAAGACTTTTCTTTTTCCCTCTGCACAGCAAGGAAAAGAACAAAATGAAGAGAAAATCTACTGGTTACAGAAAGTCATATAAGACAATTCAGAAATCAGCAACTAGACCTTCAATTTTCCCAAACCCAAATGCCTAAATGACAGTATAAGAATATAATCAACAAATGCCAGGGCAACATGGAATCACCAGAGCCTAGCTATCCTATGACAGCAAGACTTCATATTCCGATCAGCTGAAACACAAGAAAACTACCTTAACACCAACTTTATAAGAGTGATACAGTTCTTTAAAGAGGAAATTTAAAAATCCCCTAAAAGAAATTGAGGAATAGACAACTAAAATTGGAAGAAATCAGTAAATCCCTAAAAGAAAGCCAAGAAAATATAAATAGGTAAATGAAAGTCTTCAAAATGGAAATAGAAGCAAATAAACAAACAAACAAACAAACAGCCACCACCACCACCAAAAACAACAACAACAACAACAAAAGGGAAATCTGGAAATGAAAAATCTAGGTATGTTAAAAGGAACTACAGTCACCACCGACAGAATACAAGAGATGGAACAGAGAATTGCAAGTGTTGAAGATATGATAGAAGAAATTAATATATCAGTCAAAATGTTAAATCTAAAAAATTCCTAACACACACACACACACACACACACACACACACACACACACCCTGCACACACATACAAACAGGATGTCTAGGACACCATGAAAGACCAAGTCTAAGAGTAATAGTAACAGAAGAATGAGGAGAATCCCAGCTTGAAAACCCAGAAAAACTTAGTTAACAAAACACAGAAGAAAAATTTCTAAACTTAAGGATATGTCTTAAATTTATAAAAAGCTCACAGAACACCAAGTAGACTAGTCCAGAAAAGAAAGTCCTTGTACCACATAATCAAAACATTAAACATAGAGAATAAAGAAAGACTATGAAATGCTGCAAGGGGAAAAGGCCAAGTAACATATAAAGGCAGATCTATTGGAATTATGTTTTCTTTTCAACAGAAACTCATTCCGGACAGATGTTTTGCAGACTAAAAGATCAAGAATGTCAGGGCTGACTACTATATCCAGCAAAACTTTCATTTACCAAAGCTGAAAAAAACCAAGGTATTTCATGGCAAAATCATAATTAAACAATATCTATGTACAAATCCAACTCTACAGAAAGTACTAGAGGGAAAACTCCAACCCAAGGAGATTAACTACACCTACAAAATACAAACATTAAAAAATTTTACATCAGCAAAACCCACAGAAGGGAAACACACACATGCATCCATGTACCACACAGGTGTGTGTGTGTGTGTGTGTGTGTGTGTGTGTGTGTGTGCACATATATACAGAGAGAGAGAGAGAGAGAGAGAGAGAGAGAGAGAGAGAGAGAGAGGGAGGAGAGAGAGGACCACCACAACCACCGAAATAACAGGAATTAACCATCACTAGTAATTAATATCTCTCAATATCAATGTACTCAATTCCCCAATAAAAAGACACAGGCTAACAGAATGGATAAAAAACCCAGCCTCTATCTTTCTCTTGCATAAAAAAATGCATTTCAACATTGTACTGGCTGGTTTTGTGTGTCAACTTGACACAGGCTGGAGTTATCACAGAGAAGGGAGTTTCAGTTGGGGAAGTGCTTCCATGAGATCCAGCTGTGGGGCATTTTCTCAATTAGTGATCAAGGGGGTAGGGGCCATCCCTGGGCTGGAAGTCTTGAGTTCTATAAGAGAGCAGGCTGAGCAAGCCAGGGGAAGCAAGCCAGTAAGGAACATCTCTCCATGGCCTCTGTGTCAGCTCCTGCTTCCTGACCTGCTTGAGTTCCAGTCCTGACTACCTCTGGTGATCAACAGCAATGTGAAAGTAAGCTGAATAAACCCTTTTCTCCCCAACTTGCTTCTTGGTCATGATATTTGTGCAGGAATAGAAACCCTGACTAAGACAAACATCAAATGTAGATATTACCTGAGAAAAAAAGGTTGGAAAGAGATTTTCTAAGCAAATGGACCCAAGAAGCAAGCTGGTGCATCTACTCTAATATCTAACAAAATAGACTTCAAATCCAAATTAACCAAAAGAGATGGAGAAAGACATTTCACATATCAAAGTAAATATCCATCAAGATAATTTTTCTTGACATCTATGCCCCAAATACAAAGGCACCCACATATGGTAGAAAAAAGTACCCAAATCTTAAATCATGCATTGAACTTTACAACTAAAAGAGACCAAAAAGGTAGAAATTATAAATTAAAAAGTCAAAGTATCATTATTTGCTTCTGACATGGTATTATACATAAGTGACGCTAAAAGTTTTACCAGAGAAGTCCTACATCTAATAAACACTTTCAGTGAAGTGGCTGGATAGAAGATTAATTTAAAAAATCAGAAGTCCTCTTATATACAAGTGACAAAAGGACTAATAAAGAAATTAGGGAATTTTTTTCCAATAGCCTCCAAATTCACAATAGCCTCAAATAATATAAAATATCTTGGCATATCTCTAAGCATGCATGTGGATGACTTGTAAAATAAAAACTTCAATTCTCTGAAGAAAAAAATTGAAGAAGATACCAAAATATGGAAAGATCTCTCATGCTCTTCTATTGGTAGAATTAACATAGTAAAAATGAACATCCTACCAAAAGCAATTTGAAGATTCAGTGCAATCCCCAACAAAATTCTTACACACCTTGAAAGGACAATTATCAACTTCAAATGGAAAAACAAAAAACCCAAGATAGGTAAAATAATCCTGTATAATCAAAGAACTACTGGAAGTATCACCATCCCTGATTTCAAGCTATAGTTTAAAATAAAATAAAATAAAATAAAATAAATATACATGGTATTTGCATAAGAACAGACATATTGATCTGTAGAATCAAGTTGAAGACCCCAACATAAATTCATACAACTATGGACTCCTGATTCATTTTTAACGAATCTAGAAATACACAGTGTAAAAAGACAGTGTCTTCAACAAATGATGCTGATCAAACTGGATGTCTACATTTGGAAAAATTCAAATAGATTCATACTTATCACCCTGCATAAAACTCAAGTCCAAGTGGATCAAATACTTCAACATAAAATCAGATACACTGGCCCTGATAGAAGAGAAAGTGAGGAATAGCCTTGAACATATTGGCCCAGGAGATGACTTTTTGAACAGACCATCAATACTTCAGGCACTAAGGTCAACAATAGTAAATGGACATCATGAAATTGAAAAGTTTCTGTAAGGCTTAGGGCATCATCAATTGGATAAAATGGCAGCCTTTAGAAAGAGAAGGTTTTCCCCAACTCCACATCCAATAGAGAACTAATATCCAAACTATATAAAGAACTTGAATTCAAGAAACTGGGGTAGAGACCTAAACAGAATCCTCAATGCTCAGCTAAACCACTTTGGGTATATACCCAAAGTATACTCCATCTTACCACAAGGACACTTGCTCAACTATATTCATAGCAGCTTTATTCATAATAGTCATAAACTGGAAATGACCTAGATGTCCCTCAGCTGAAGAGTGAATAAAGAAAACATAGTACATTTACACAGTTGAGTACTAATATTTTGTTTAAAAAATAGTATGAAAATTGCAGACAAATGGATGGAATTAAAAAAAATCAAGCAGGGTAATATAACCCAGATACAAAACAATGAATATGAAATGTATTTACTTATAAGTGGATACTAGCCATTAAGTAAATGATGATCAAGATACAATCCATAGATCCAGAGAGGTTAGGAGAAGAAGAGGGCTCTATCATGGAATCATGAATCTCCCAGGTAAAGAGAAACAGAAGATTTTGCAGGTGTACTAAGGGTGGGGACAGGTGTAGGAGCAATCAGTTTGGGGGATAGGATAGGAAGAAAAACTGCATGGATAAATGGATGGAATAGTGGAGCCTTTGGGGGGCTTTTTGGAATCCTAGTGAAGTGGAAACTTCCTATCTATGGGTGTGATTCTAGTTGGAATTCCTAGTAAGGAGTGGTATGGAGTCTAAACTGGCCATCTTTTGTAGCCAGGCAAGGCTCCCAGTGGAGAGACTGGGTTGTGTTTGTGTCACTTGATGGCCAAAAGGGTCCTGTGGACATCTTCCAGCAATCTAGGCTTCTACTATGACAGAGGGCTGCTCTCTACAAACTGATAGTGGATCCCCATTCCCAAGGACAAGATGCAGACAGCTCATTGAATGTGAATAGATTGAGCTGATATCTTCATGGAGCCCCAGTGTAGGGGAATGGCAGGGTGGGGAGGTGGGAGTGAATGGGTAGGTGGGTGGGTGAGCACCCTCATAGAAGCAGGGGTAGGGAAGATGGGATAGGTGGTTTCCAGAGGGAAAATGGGGGAAGGGGATAGCATTTGGAATGCAAATAAAATATCCAATAATAAATAGGCTTATAAAAACTGATGATTGGAATGCCAATGTTGTGATGGCTTCAAGTGAAATGCTTATAAAACAATCTTGTCCTTGAAATAATCATTAGAATGCTAACAATCACTTCCTTAAATACTTCTGAGGTGAATATTTTTTAGTTATTTTTTGGATTTGACTTTGATCTCTACTATAAAAATAGAATTTTCTTTTCATTTTCTCTTGTTAGTCTTTCAGACTTCACTACCTTCTTCACATCCTCTAATCATTAATCATTTAAACATTTTTCATAGTTTTCTATTCTCTTAGGTTTTTTCATATTTCATCATCATTTTCTACATTAATCTCTACTGTCACTGGCAGCTAAGTACCAGTAGGGTTTACTACAAAGGGTGCTACATCAAGAATTGTCTTTGCATAATAAAGGTAATAAAGGAGAAATAAGAACTGTTCTAGGAAAAACAGATTTTCCTTTGCTGTAAATCTTATATTTCTAACAACCCTGTGTATCTTAGGGTTTTCTTTTACTACACTGAAACACTGCATCGAAAAAGCAAGTGAAGGAAGAAAGGGTTTATTTGGCTTACATTTCCACATTCATCAGTGAAGGAAGTCAGGGCAGGAGCTCAAACAGGGCTGACACCTGCAGGCAGGAGCTGATGCACAGGCCATAGAGAGGTGCTGCTTGCTGGCTTCCCATGGCTTGCTCAGTCTTCGTTCTTATAGAACCCAGAACCACATGCTCAGGGATGGCACCACCATAATGGGCTGGGCCCTCATTCATCAGTCATTAATTCAAAAAATTCTCTACAGTAGTTGGATCTTATGGTTCCCTCCTTTCAAATAATTCTAGTTACATCATGTTGACATAAGACTGGCTATAGACTGGTGCTGTGTAAATACTCACTCATTCTCCTCAACTATTCTATATAGTGTGCAGCAAAATCAAAAGGTTTACTAACCTGAAGGTGAATCCTGTTGAAGAACTCCTGCAGAGTCTTTCAGTGCTTCTATGTGTCTTTATTTTCATAAGGGTCAGTTCCTCTTCTGAGATAACACCCACATAAATTAAGTTGAGGTTTCTCACTTTATTGTCCAGCATTCCTGTCCAGATTCCCATCGATGTTCTGAAGACAATCTCAGGACAAATACAAATACAAATAAAACCGAAAGCACAATGATCCTGTAATAATATGTGAAAAAAGGAACTATAAAAGCTTAGATTAATAGGAGTACCACGCTAAATGCCTGCAGGGATTACAGAAATAGATGTGAGTTCACTTCTTCAGTGAAAGGTGTTCACAATTTTTAGTGAAAAAAAAACATGATTGATGATACTTTCTATTCCTTATCATATCGACTCACTAACTTATATTTGTAGAACAGTATACATGATAAATTAAATATATTTATTTTATGTTCACCACATGTATATTGGGTGAATAATATGAAGTGCTTTAAGTATTACAAAAGAAGAAATAATGATATTTAGTGACTTCTCAAGAGCCTACAAGAAGTTTAGGATAGGGTCAGAACTTGAGCCCAGCTCAATACAGGGATAAAGCATCAAACCATCAAAAAATAGGTCAGAAAACTAAACAGAGAGTTCTATAAAGCTTAAACATCAGTAGCTGAGAAACATCTAAATATATGTTTTCAATGCCCTTTGGCTTTAGGAAAATGCCAATTAAAACTTTGAGATATTTATTTATTTATTTATTTGACTTTGTTGATATTTATCTCAAAGTTTAGAATGGCTAAGTTACGAAAAGTGGTGACAAAATAGAGATATGGGTGCAAGGGAAAGGATACACGTTTAAACTGGAAATTGTGTGGAGATTCCTCAAAATGCTAAAAACAGATCTACCATACAATCAAGCTATACCATTCTTGGCCACAGACTCAAAGGACTCCCATCCTCTAGAGCTACCTGCTCATCTCTGTTCATTACCATTCTACTCACAATATCCTGGAAATGAAAATAGCCTTGAGGTCCATTAACTGAATGAATAGCTATTGAAAATGTGGTTTTCAGAAAAGTGAAATTCTCTGAATGAGGTAACCCAGACCCAGAAAGACAAACATAACATTTTTTTTCTCATCTGTGGATGTTAGCTTTGAATCTTTGGATATATATTTCATTCGGAATTCCCTAAGAGGTCAGGAAATTACTAAGTGGCAATAGAGAGGGAGTTTGGATGTAGGGGGAGATAGAATGCACTGGTATAAAGGATAAAAAAGGAATACATGATTAGAAAGGGTTAAACTTGGTTGAGGAGCACAGAGTAGAGCAGAAGAGGGAGCATGAGGAGGCATAATAATACTAAGAACCTTTCAAAAAAGACATATAGAAACTTCCTAGTGCAGTGCCAGAAACTGTTTATTTATTTAGGAGTTGTCGAGTGATAACACATAGACTCCCAAACATTTCTGTCTATTGCCACTGCCCTTTGGTTACCCTCCAGAACTTGATGATAAAACCCTATTGCTGAAGGAATCATATTCTTGATTCATAGAATATGGCAAAACCAAGCTGGCACATACCTGGTACCTTCATCCCTACTGACAAGCTTTCATAGTGTTAGGAGGTGCTATGAAAGCTACCACAGGGGGAAAAAAAAGCAGTCATCAGACATACTCAGCTATGAAACATCTGAGCTATAATAATGATTGCCCTGGAGGACATGTCCACTGTTGCAATAGAATAAACACCAAGGGAATAAACTACTACTTTCTCATTGGATTTAATTTCTACTGTACAAGGGGAAATGCATATCTGCCATCATTGTTGGGGCAAGAACCTGTGGCTAAACAGGACTACGACTGTTGTTCTGCTAAATGGATATAGTATTAAACCAACTCCTTATGACATATATCCATAGATTAGTGCATCTCTAAATCCCCATCTGAGAAACTTCAATTTGTAGTAGATGTTTTATTAACACAGTGACCCACAACTGGCAAAGGTGCAGAGAATAAGAGATTACAGAATTCCAAGCCTTAAATGGAACATATATACCAACCAACCCTCTCATCCAAAGCCTCATGGATCATTTTGGAATACATGAAGGAATGAGTATAAGAGGTAGAGGAGGATGACTACAAGAAAACACTATATTTTGGGTAAGGCAGTGCAGCTGTGCATATGAATTTCCAATGACATGCACAAAGCCTGTGCAAAATTAAGCCCAATAAAATTTCAGTGTAGAGGAGGGAGCTGGGCTCAAAATCACACCCAGATCCCTGGAGACATTGCCAGTTGTTAACTTCTTAGAAAGGGAAAGGCAGTTTTCTCTAAGAGTATAATCCCTGGTAATTTGACCATGGTATAGTAGCTGACCAAACACCCAATAGTATTTCGCAAGTACAAATTTGTCTTAAAGGATTTACAAATATAAGGACACAAAGTTGTATGAACAAGGAAAGGGATGGATTTAGGACGAATCTGAGAAAGGGGATGAATATGATTACATTGCACAAAGCTCTCAAAGAGCTAATTTAAAAAGTAAAGTCAAGCAGGGGGAGGGGGGAGGGAACAGGGCTTTGTTTTAGTTTTTAGTTATTTTATTTTATTTTATTTTATTTTTTCTTTCTTTTTAGAGGGGAACCTGGGAAAAGAGATATTGTAAATAAAGAAAACATCTAATAAAAA
>JADRCD010067409.1:0-24185 GCA_019843815.1 Montemys delectorum | reverse complement strand
CCCCCCCCCCAAAAAAAACTGGTTCCTGTAATGACAAAATCCCCTTACTGCCCAAGAGCAATGACCCCCATAAATCATGGGCCAAACCTCCAGATGTGTGAGCTGAATGACTTCACTTTCTAGGCCATCTGTCCCAGGTGTGTTTAACAACGCAGACAGACCCAGGAAAGAGTAATATTGATGACATTTACCATAGTGATGGCTGCAAGGGTACAAGAGAACTTCCACCACATCCGAGCATTCCCCTTTCCTCACCAGCTTTCTACCACAAACATGAGACCCTGTGTGGGTGGGATGCTCCTTGGAGGACTGGAGGCTAACAGGAGATCAAGACCAAAGATCACTTTGAGTTCAAATCCATCCAGGAGACACCAGCTTCCAGTCCTTCCTGCAGGCATACAAAACCTCTCTAGGCTGCTGACCCTGCACATATGTGACTTTTAACTTCGGGGGTCCATCATGAAGTGTTGAGGACAGGCAGACAGATGCAAATGAGCATAATTATGCTGATCCCATGGTGGCCTGTGGAGGGCTTGGGGACACAGAAGGCCAGTCTTCTCATTTGCATTGGAAATATAGGGTTTGTGCTTAGGTTTGCTTAGCAGGGGTGAGAGACAGGGAGCACGGAAGGCCTCCAAATACCCCTGGGACAGCCCTTTTGGAGTGTGATTCAGAGAGTGGCCTTGAATGCAGAGAGGGGAACCTACTCTCCCTGCCTCCCTCTCTCTCTGGTCTCTGAGGAAGATACCATGCAGCTCTTCAGAACTCAAAGGGTACCCAAAGGTCCTACCCTCCCTTTTCAGGCCCAGGAACTG
The DNA here is from genome assembly GCA_019843815.1 of Montemys delectorum. Lineage (NCBI taxonomy): Eukaryota > Metazoa > Chordata > Mammalia > Rodentia > Muridae > Montemys > Montemys delectorum. The sequence continues at coordinate 23,370 of JADRCD010067409.1, read as the reverse complement.
CAAGAAAAGCAGGAAAACCATTTGGCCTAAGAGGCAAGTGGAATTACCACTGAGCTCTCCCAGGGAGAGCCAATTTGTAGCTCTCCTTGCAGGGTAGCGCTGTTTCCTTACAAGTTTGCAAGCACATTTAATGAATTCATAAAACTCCAACTGCACAGATCTCATGGTGGGGAGGCAGGATGCAATTCTGTAACTGCACATTTGCTTAACTGCTTGGGGTCACAGAAACCCTGTGAAAGGCTGGGGTTGGTGAGGGATGCTTGCCTGCAGCAGCCTGGGCTGGGGAGGTGGGTACACTTCTTCAGGGAGGAGCCCTAATACTCACCACATTCCTTCTGGTTCCTTGGAGTGTCAGGTAAGGCACTAGTTACCCTGAAGCAAGTCCTACATTCACCCAAACAGCAATTCAATAACTTAATGAATGTCAGTGAGCACTAGGTGCTATCCTAGGTGCTAGGTCTAGAACCAATAGCTCAGCTGGCTGCAACCTTTCCAGCCTTTTGGGTCCTTTGAGCTCTGGTAAGGCTCAGGGTTGCTCTTGAGTCTAAAGCCTGAATTTTGGTCTGGCTATGGCCACCCAAGCACGGACCTGTTTCAGGTGTGCTAGATATATATGCATTTTCCTTTAGATACTGCCCCCCTGGGAGCAGAGCAAGACCTCAGCAGACATAGATCTAGAAGCCCAGCCTTGCCCTTCAGATGATAGAATTCATATTCTCTCTCTCTCTCTCTCTCTCTCTCTCTCTCTCTCTCTCTCTCTCTCTCTCTCTCCCTCTCCCTTCCCCCTCTCTCTCCCTCTCTCCCTCCCTCCTTCTCTAGTCACCCTACCCCTAACCCCCATGAGTGTAGGGAGGAAAAACAGAGAGGAGTCCAAACTAAACAAGCCAGGCTCACAGCAATCTCAGGGAGCTCTGAGCCCCTTTGCTTTATCAAGCCAACTTCTCTTTTTCCCTGAAATTCTCTGCCATCTGTGTTCCTGTCCTCTCCCACATCCAGGCATCCCTGGGTGCGCTGAAAGGTGATTCCTGTGAACCGGTCCAGGGGAAGCTGGCCTTATGCAGCTCAGCTAAGCATCCATCCACTTGGTTAAACAGTCAAATCCAGGGCCAAAGCTGAAGCTTAAAACTCTGAAAGGCAAAAAAAGGAAATTGAGGCCAAGGAGGTTGCTCCTGACTTTCTGCTTGAACCACTAACACCGCTTGGCTAATTCCTCCCATCTGGAGGCTTTGTGTTGCACTGAGAATTTCCTGGTTTTCAGGGAAAGCAGGTGGGGACCCCAGCACAGGGCTTTAGAACAATGGACCAAGCAGCTTCATTGTCTGAGCTGACTTGCTCCTTGTCTACAGTGACTAGCACACAAGCCTGTGTGTGCACATACATGCGCTTGCATGCGCGCGCGCACACACACACACACACACACACACACACATACACACACTTGGCGCAGACGCAGCACACTCCCACTGCATACACAGCAAACAGCTAACAATCCAGCCTTGGCAGGAACAGATGGCTGTGCAAATGGGGGCTTATCGGGGCTTGGAGAAAGGGGCGGTAAACAAAGGTGGAGTGGCCTGGTTTTGTAAGGAATGAATGATGATAGTCTCCAGCAGCCATAGGTCTCTCAGGTCCTCTGCCAGGGTCGGGTTTAGGGGTAAAAATGTATGACCAGGACTGGCCAGCATGACTCCAGAAAATGGCTTTGGGAAACATTTCTTTTGTGTGGAAAGAAAATGTTGTGTCTTGAAGCCTGTGTAGCATGCATTTTATGGACTGAGGCATTATTGTACATCCTGGACAGTCTGAAAAGCACAAGCTCCCTCCCCCTCCCCCCAACTGAGTCTTATTCTGTGTCAGGTGGGAACTGATGCTCCAGTCAGCCCTACTATGTGGCCAAAGAACCTAGGGTTCAGCTTTAGGAGGCTGGATGTTTGCTCCACCTGGGGCCAGTTCCTCCAGTTCTTTTTCTCCAGTGGCATTGGCCCTGGGGCCCGCCCAGTCTTTCCGTGGGTGCATTCTTCACTTTGCCCCCTCCTCCCTGCAGAGACCCATTAGTCAGTCACTTGAAGTTTTCAGACTTCAATATAGGGAGTTTGTTTGTTAGTTTACCTATTTAGTGAACAATGGAATAAAAGAACAAAGGCAGACTATGGAAGCAAATATCTTAAAGCTCTGGCCAGGTAACACACCCTCCTGAAGTAGAAGTTGCTAGAAACAGGGCCACTTTCAGCAAGAACGTGCAAAAACACTTCTTCCACGCAATCTGCCCCCTGAAATGGCTGTGCTTGGGTTCTTCAAGCTCCTCAGTGTGAGCGATCTCCTGCCTGCCTGCGGCAGACCTGTTTTCAGATGGACAAGAGAGGCTAATGAGTCCTGTCACTGTCTGAGTCAATTTCCTCTTCTTCAGGACAGACAGCTCCTCTCAGCCACTGCAGGCAGGGGACCGTGTGACCAGTCCCACCAGAGGGATGGCAGGGGCATGTGTGGTCCCTCTAGTCTTCCAGCCTTGCTTTTCCTGCTGACTTGACCATGGAATCATGTCCTCCGCCCCCCACCCCCTCCACCCAGTGGCGTAGTTAAAGCATGGTGAGGCCCTGTGAGCCAGGATTGCCTTCCTGTTTACCCACATTTTGAGTGAGAAATAAAACATAATTGTGAAATGTCATATTACCAAAGAGATCTTCAGATTCAGCGCAACATTCGTCAAAATGCCAATGACATTCTTCACAGGACTAGGAAAAAAAATCCTAAAATTTCTCTGAAAGCACAAAAAAGACCAAGTAGACAGAGGGATCTCACAGGGTTTGCTAGAGCAATGGTTCTCAGCCTTCCTAATGCTGCCGCCGTTTAATATAGCTCATTGTGTGGTGACTCCTAACCATACAATTATTTCGTTACTATTTTATAACTGTAATTTTGCTACTGTTATGAATTGTAGTGTAAATTATCTGTGTTTTCCTGACGGTCTTAGACAACCCCTGTGAAAGGGTCATTTGATCCCAATGGGGTATTGACCCACAGGTTGAGAGAAGCCTGTGCTAGACATATCTTGATATTTGCCCAGAAACTACCACCCAGCCGTAATGACAGGAACAGCACAGACTCCAAAATAGACACAAAGACCCACAGAATAGAACAGAGAACCTAGAAATAAGCCCTGTAGCTACAGCCACCCAAGTTTTGACAAAAGTGTCAAAGCATGCATTGGAGAGAAGACAGCTTCTTAGACAAGTAGGGTTAGGAAAACCTGGATATCTACATGTAGATGAATGGGGGATAGATTGGTCTCTAACTCTGCACAAAACCAATATCAAGTTGATCAAAGACCTCAATGAAATATCCAAAACTGTGAAACTGTCAGGCAGAACATGTCAAAATTCAGGTAGCAAATACGTTCTGAAAAGAATGAGACTAACTTAGAAAATAATGACAAAAATTGACAAATCAAATTGCATGACATTAAAAAGCTTCTTACAGCAAAGGTAACTAACGATCAGCAGAGTGAAGAGAGAGCCACAGAAAGGGAGAGAATCCATGACATATACTCCTGACAGGTGATTCATATCCACAGTCTATAAAGGACTCCAAAAATCAGATACCAACAGTTAAATAGATAGGCAAATGAATTGAACAAAGAGTTCTCAAAAAGTACAAAATGGTCAACTAATATATTTTTTTTAAATTCAATATCCTTAGCCATCGAGGAAATGAAAGTCAAAGATACATTGATACCATCTCCCTCCGGTCACAATGGCTAATATAAGAAAATGAACAAGGATATGAGGACCCAGGGGAAGGGGAGACTTACACGCTACAGTTGGTATGGTGGCTCTTCAACAAACTGGAGAGATGGCTCAGTAATTAAGAGCACTTGCTGCTTTTTCAGAGGACCCAAGTTTGGTTCACATCATCACCATGGCAGCTTACACCGCCTGTAACTCAAGCTCTAGGAGATTTGATGTCCTCTTCTTTTCTCAATGGGCACTGCACATAACCTCCCCTCCACATATACACATAAATGAAAATAACAAAATGTTTTAAAATGAAACAAAACAAACCCAAAGACAGAAACAGCATATAACCCAGTTATCCTTGAGTCTAAGGGAATCTAAGTTATCATACCGCAGAGGTACCTACACATCCATGTTTATTGCACTGATCACAATAGCCAAGATAAGGAACCAATCTAGATGCCCATCAACAGATGACTGGATAAAGAAAATGTGGAACATATAATATGTATATATATTATATATAGCATGTAAATCTATATGTAGTGATCTTTTAATCAGCCATGAAAAAAGGGTGAAATCATCTCATTTTCAGGGAAGTAGACTGAAGTTTACTCTGTTAAAGAAGCCAGACTCAGAAAGATGTTTTCTTTCTAGTATGTAGAATACACATGCACATATACACTTACAGATGATATGTCAGAAGAGCAAGAGCTATGTAGGGGAAAGGAAGAGTCTAGAGATGGGGGACAGGTTTGAGGAGAGCAAATGAAAATAATGTGTTTTGTCTCCTGTGTAAAGTCTAGATATGTCTGTCTGTCATGAAAGCAAGGAAGGGACTATGTAATAGAGAGACGACCAGTGACGACTTGAGAGAGTGCCAAATATGAAGTAAACTACAGTGGTGTGTAGGTACAAAAGTGTTGCTGTGATGGGCTGGTAGGATGATTCAGAGAGGAAAGGCACTTACTGCCAAGCTTGATGACCAAAGTTCGACCCCCAGGACCCAGATGGTGGAAGGAAAGAGCTAACCTCCATAAGCTGTCCCCTGACCTATATATAACTGCTATACTCGTGCCCTCTGTCCAGGACACAAGTGTCATGCCGGGCGGTGGTGGTGGTGGCGCACGCCTTTAATCCCAGCACTTGAGAGGCAGAGGCGGGTGGATTTCTGAGTTCAAGGCCAGCCTGGTCTACAGAGTGAGTTCCAGGACAGCCAGGGCTACCTGGAGAAACCCTGTCTCGAAAAAACAAAACAAAACAAACAAACAAACAAACAAAAAACAAAAAAAGAAAGAAAGAAAGTGTCATGATAAAACTCATTCTGTACACTAACAGAAATATTAATAATAAACAAGAGAAATAGTCAAGCATGGTACACATAGGTAATATCAGAACTTGGGAGATGGAGACAGATGCATCAGGAGTTCAAGGTCATCTTTAGCTAGAGAGTGAGTTCAAGACCAGCCTGAATTATGTGAGACTCTGTCTCAAAAAAACAAAAACAAAAAACCAAACCAAACCAAAACAAAACAAAAAAACCTAACCACCCACAAAGCAAGATCAAACAAAGTAGACAAACACATCATGGAGAGAAGAGATGGACACAAAGTCCTACCCCCTTGCTGAGATAGCTGCCAGGCAACGGGAAGTTAGTTCTCTTTAAAGGTGTGCACACTGGCAGGTTGCCCATGCTCTAGTGGGAGGCCACGCACCCAGGGCAGCATAAATTGGATTCAGTAGGTTAAAAAAAAGAAGACACAAAGTTGAGTGGGTATAAAATGGGGGAGGGGCCTGGATCTGGGAGGAGCTGAGCAAGGGAGGAGAGTACGATCAAACTAAATGCCCGAAAGTCTCAAAGAATTAATAAATACATTAAAAACAAACCTCCAAACCCCAAGAGAAGGGAAATAAAATATAGTTACCATGGTAACTACTGGTAAATGTTGATACCACAGCTGCTCCAAACAGCACACAGACTGATAGACTAATATCTAGACTCTGTAACTCCAAAATTCAATCACCCCAAAGATTCACCTACAAGCTGTTCTACAGAGCGACAGTGGCAACTGCAGCACAGTGCAGGCACCCAGACAGACACACAGCCCAACAAAACAGGGACTTTCTTCACTGTCCATCCTCATTCCCAGGAAATGGTATTGTATAGTTTTGGGGTGTAAAAATCTCACACTTTGTGGTTTTGGAGTGTTCTTTCTATAGAAATAGAAACCAGTTATTTTGAGATCTGCAACAATTTTTCTGTGTAATGCCTGGGGGTTTTCTATCTGTGAGGCCCCATCACCTGTGAATTGAAAATAACTGCGTTTTCCTTCCAATCTGGATGGTTAGAGTTCCCTTTCCTTGCCTCGCTGACCTTCCTAGGGTTGCTGGAACCATACCAAGCAGAGGCAACAGAAGCAGCCACAGGGCTCCTGACTAGGTCAGGAAGCTGCCAGTCAGTTTCTACAATGGACAAAGCTACTCACTTCCACACCAGCTTTCTTCCTTTCTTCTTCCTTCTGATTCTGAAATATCTAATCCATGACAGGGTGTCCCACAGAAGCCACTCCAGGGCACCCTCTACCCTGTTTGCCAAATTCCTAATTTTAAAACTCAGGCCATTCACCCTTATCAAAAGTGAGCTTACTAGGTCTGGGGCCTTGATTGTTAAATATTTTGTAACATCAGAGACATGAAGCTTGGAGAGTCCCTAACTTGCCCAAGAGTACAACACTGCTCTGAACCTTATAGGCCAAAGCTAGGTCATTTAAAGCTGCAAGAGACAAGCATGTCTCAGAGAGTCGTTTCCTCTACGCAGTTCAGAATTTTATTTTCCTATTACCTTATTTGTAAAGCATCTCAAGCTCATTCAAAAAATGAAGTAATGTAATGGACTCCAAGATATATTTCACTTAGAATCATCTCCTGACACTTTTCCCTTCGAAACCATCTGAGTGTAAGATACAGACACTCTTGACACAGCATTCTTAAACAGTTTGGCACACATCTCCCAGGAACAAGAAAAGTAAGATTGAGGGGCTAGAGAGACGGCATGGCAGATAAGAGCTGTTACTAGTCTCGAATCCTGTACAGGTTTAGTTTCCAGCAGCCACATGGTGACTCACAACCTCGGTAACTCGAGATCCAGTGGCTGCAATGTTCTCTTCTGGCCTCTACAGGCACTGCACATATATGGTATGCATATAAACATCCAGGCAAACAATCATATATGTATAAAATTAAAGCTTTTAAAAAAGGAAATGAATGTTGATTCAAAAATAATTACTGAATAGAATCCATCAATGTAGAAGGCCAGGGGTGTTGCTCAGTGGTTGAGTTTATACTCAGTGTGTGGGAGGCCCTAGTGTCTATCCCAGTTGCAATAACAACAACAAAAACTCTCTGGGATATTATATTGTATGTAAACTTTCCAAAGGACTGAGAAGATAGGTTAGTGGTCAGTTAAGAGCACTGACTGCTCTTCCTAAGGACCAGAGTTCATTCCCAACATCTACTTTGGGTGGATCCAATGCCCTCTTCTGGCATCTCTGGGCACTACACTCACATGTACAGCCTCCCCGCCCCCCAACACTATTAAAAATAAATCTGTTGGGGCTGGGTTTGAGGGGATTTACTCCCCCCCCCCCCCAAGTACATTCAGATCACACACTGACTGGAACACTCTGCAGCAGCTTGCTACATTGTCCTGCTGAGGAGCACACATTTTTTTCTCCCAGAATTTTTGAAGTACAGTCATTAAGTAAAAGTAGTGACCAGCGGGCCTCCTCATCATAATACAGCATTTACTAGTGAGTAGTAAGACATCTTTCAAAGCTAAAAGGCTGGGTGAATGGTCTGCTTCTTAACCTTCCATCTAGTGGCTTATATGTTTTGATGACTTGGGCCAGCTTCATTAAATTTTATTGAGGGTAGCAAAATGGCAATTTTAAAAAAAATCTTAATTTCTTTTTTTGGCATTGACTAGCTGGTATTTTTATTTATAAAGAAGAGATTTGGGGCCACTGAGATGTCTCGGCAGGCAATGGCACTTTGCCCAGTATAATAACCTGATGTCAAGCACTGGACTCCACAGGGCAGAGGGAAAGAACTGATGTCCACAAGTTGTCTCCTGACTTCTACATCCCCTGTGACATGCATGTGCCCATCTGCACAAATGCATTCAAGTCTTCAAAAGGGAAAGTTTGCATCCTTTTACCATTTCTATCTCCTTTTTCCCTCATTAGGATAGAATAATAGAGCTGGTGAATTGGCTCAACTGACTGAAAAGCTTGTCTGATAATCTGAATTTGATTCCTAGAATCCATAGTGGAAAGAGACATGCAACTCACATAAGTTCTCCTGACCCCCACATGTGCACAGTGGTACATGTGAGCCCCTTCTATATCATACTTTTAAAAGTGGACTAATGGATTTTTTAAAAAATATATATTAAATGCATTATAAGCCATTATTTTATCATTAATTTTAAAAGATCTATTTTATGTATATGCATGTGCCTGCATTAGTTTGTACACACCATTTGTGTGCAGGGGTCTATGGAAGCCAGAATTAGAGACATGATGAGCTGCCATGCTGGTGCTCGGACTGTTCCTAGTTCCTCAGCAAGAACAGTGAATGCTCTGAAGTGTTGAGTAATCTCTCTGGCCTCATTTACTCTCCTTCTTGATGTTCAAGTGACTCAAATGTGACCAGTGGGAACGAAGCTCCTTTTCCTAGAGGGGTCCATGGCTAGACAGAAGGAAATTGGCATTCTGTTGTAGGGAGAGGGATGGGCATGTGGCAGCCAGTAAGAAGTGTCACACTTTACTTTCTCCAGAGCCTCAGTTCCCCGGGTCTTAGGTGGGATCATAGCACTGAGGATTTTCAGACTCAGTTAATCAGTCGGTCGTGGATTAATATGGATGGCCCGGAGCCATCCTTCCCTGCCCTTTCCTCTCCATAACTATCACATTGCCTTTATTTAAATTATTGTCAGGAGCTAAGGAGTGAACTCAGTGGCAGAGTGCTTGCCTAGCTAGCATGAGACCCTAGGTTTGATCCCAGCACTAGAAAGGACAGTCATCTTACTTTTGATTTATAACACTATTGTTTACTGTTTGCTCTTCAGTTACCTGTGAAGTGGGCATGTAGCAGCTACTGGAAGGTTCAGTGAACGCCCTCCCTGGAAGCCTTGTGGATCTCTTACAGCTGCGCTGAGGGGTTTCTGGGGTTCCCTGTCTCTGGCTCATTTTGCCATGACCTTTTGGGAGAAGGTCATTGTATTAATCACTTTATTATCTGACCCAGACTTTCCTAAATGGAGAATTCATTTGAGTCTCCTAGGAGACCCTGAAAATGCCTGGGCTGAAGTTGCAGAAGGAAGAGAGAGGGAAGAGATCAAATTATGTTCCCCAGGTGGCTCAGCCCTAGATCAGGAGACAGATCCCTGAGATAGACCCTGACGCCAAGCAAACGCCGAAGCATCTGGACTTTGGCAGCTTCTCCAACCTGCAGGTCACTCAGTCTACAGTTAAGATGAATTTCAAAACACTGCATGGAGCTGTTGGAATCTGTTCTGTATTATTTTCAATAAGCCTGGGGACATCTGAAAAATAAAGATAGTATTAGGTGGGAATGGAGAGATGGCGCAGTGGTTAAGAGTACTTGCTGCTCTTGCAGAGGCTGCAGGTTCAGTTTTCAACATCAGCACAGTGGTCACAACCTTTTGTGTCACTAGTTCCAGAAGATCAGGCACCTGCTCTGACCTCCATAGATTCCTAAATGCATGTGGTACACATAAATGCACTCAGGCACACATACACACACAGAAAATAAATATTTTTTTTTTAAAAAAAATAGCTTTTGGTGAAGAAAAAACAATATTGGAATTTTGATAGTAGTGGCTGAGATTATTTGGGGGAGTATGAGTATTTAACAATATCTTTCTTCCAAATGATGAAGATAAGATACTGCATTTGTCTTCTATACTATCCTCAGCGATGTCAGTTTTTGTTAATCCCCACCAAATGAGAGTAAGTACCATTACCCAGGTTCTTTTAGTCAAATTAAGCAAGCTGTATTTTCTGTCAGATAGGGTTGTCTCCCTAATATAGCACTGAACACAGAGGGACATAAACATAAACAGTGGGTGTTTATATTGGCCCCAAAACTACAAGGCTAGGGGGTTTCCCAGGAGATGGCCTCCATAGACTGGGATGCTTGTTTTTGTTTCTTTGTTTTCTGTTTGTTTGTCTTTGTGGCCCTTCATTCAGGCAGTCCACCTTGGGGTATTGGAATGTCTCCACAGTGCACACCCTTAAGGAGCAGCTCTTCAGTCCCAGAGGGTTGGAGGAAAAGGGTCTAGCTTATGGATTTCTAAATTTGAGTTGGGGTTTTGATTATGATGGGGCCTCCAAATGTTAATCTCAAAGATGTGAGAAAAAAGACCATCAACTCAAATCATCATGACCAAATCAATTAATTAAATAAATTAAAGAGAACAATTAATGAAAGCAAACTTTATATTCATATTCACAGACTGCCTCACTTTAAGGTGGGATTCAAGAGAGATGAGACTTGGATGTGGGGAAGATCCAGTTTTATTCATTTATTTATTTTTCCAAGACAGGGTTTCTCTGTGTATCCCTGGCTCTCCTGGAACTCACATTGTAGACCAGGCTGGCCTTGAACTCAGAAATTCACCTGCCTCTGCCTCCCAAGTGCTGGGATTAAAGATAAGCGCTACCAGATATACGAAGATAAGGTTTTTATAGCTCCGGGGTATGGGGTTTCCAAAATGGAGGCTGTGGCAGGCAGATAGGTGAGGTTGTAGAAGCAGAACACACAAGCTGGTCAGAACAGTCTCTTGTGGAACAAAGGCATAACTGCAAGGTAGTTGAAGCAAGGTGGCCATCACAACAGATAATCAAAACAAGGTGGTCATAACAAAAGTTGATTTGAAACTCACAACACTGGGTTAATCATTAAAAATTTACACATAGGTAATCTTACCATTTAGGTTGTAAAACTCAGCACATAGACAGCACCATCAGCCAAAATGGAAACAAAGAACTAACCTATCAGAGTCTGTCACTCTGGAAAGTCTCCAAATGTACAAACTTTAGGGTTTTAACCCCTGTGGGTGTGCTCCCAGCTAACTGTCCTTGTTAACTGAAATATGTCAACCTAAACATGGCTTTTATGCTTACGAGCTCACCCTGAAAAAGGGTCAGCAGAGACTTAATATATGCCTAGATCTTCGGTGTCTTTACTAGCTTTGTTAAGCTTTAGCTATTTTGATAAACTGAATCATACAAGAAACTGATATTCTGCAATGGTGTGCTATAAAAAGACCAGGAAAAGTAAAGTTGCCAGGCTCCCTATGGACTGTATTTATGATTTAATGTTTTATTCTGGTAAGCTTTATTTAGTCTCCTGTATATGTTTTTCAAAGTTAAACCTAAAACAAGTAACTAAAAACAAGTGAAGTGTATTTAAAATCAAGTATACTTAATAGACCTTTTCAGAGATCTGCTAAATACGGCATTTAAAATGCTTAACAGAGAAAGCTTCTTATGATAGACAGAAATGCCAGCTCCTAGAGGTGACACTAAGGTCTCCAAAGAAGATGCTTGGGTATAGACAATTCTACCCGAATTATGGTGATGCAAACCAGTAGGGAAAACTGCCCCTAACATTAGGGTTCTGCTCACACTGTAGACATTGTTAGGTTAACCACCCTGCTTCCTCACAGTGGGCCAGTTATCTCAGCTTCCTTCTCCACAGGAAAATCTCTCAGACCTTCTGGGTCTAGCAGCCAGAGGCCTACATTGTCCTGTGCAGTAACTGAAGATGTAATGCTGCCTTATGTGACAGCTGAAGACCCACTACGTCTGCCCTCAGCCAGGCCACAAGGACCACAGAAGCCTAGGGCATCTACCCAGGTAGCAGTAAGTTGGTACCATTTAAATTGATACATATGTTATCTGGATTATACTTCCTGCTATAATCCATCCTCCTCAGATCTCTGATGGTGTTGACAGCTAACTCTAGCTTTATCAGTTTAGCAGCAGCTGCCTGGTCGATGCATTTCATCTATATAAAAACCAGGACTTGCTCTTCTAGAGCTATTAGGTCATCTGATGAAAAAAGCAAACTCATAGACAAACCTGTGTAACCAAACCTAACTAACAGGCTGCACGCTAATGGATAAGCAGGTTTCAGATGGGCTTTCTACTATTTAAAGGGACTTGCTTTGCAGTGACTGTCTATGTATGCCTAATGGTAAATAATTGGATAAGAAGTTTAAAGTTTATAAATTATAGAGGCCGAAAATAACTTAAAACATACACATCTGAGGATATAAACATCTAAATTATGAGTATCTAAAATGATTTAGGATATAAAAATGTAAGTTACTCTGTGCTACTGTTATACTAAGATTTCAAAAGTTCAAAGTTTTAACATTAATCAATGAAGTTCCGATAAATGGTTAGAATAATGACTACTATTATCAGTCATAAGCTCATGATTTTAAATTATGTCTAACTGTCTTCTCAGTATAGACTTAAATGCTTCTCATCGTGCTAAACCACCTTTGTCCAATCTATACATACCCAACTCTCTGAACAGAAAAAGAAAGTGTTCATGCTTTTAACCTAAAGCCGTATCTTTTTTTTATTAGATATCTTCCTCATTCACATGTAAATTTCTCCCTTCCCAGTTTCCCCTCCAAAAAACAAACAAACAAACAAAAACAACAAGAACAAACCCCTGTTGCCTCCCCCCTCCCCATGCCCGCCACCCCACCCTCCCCCACACTGGAGCACAAAACCCCCCATAAGGCCGAGGTCCTCTCCTCCCATTGACGATCGAATTTGCAACCCTCTACTATACACATGCTGCCAGAACATTCAGTCCCACCATGTCCCATCAGTCCTTGATTGGTGGTTGGGTCCCTGGGAGCTCCGAGGGTACTAGTTAATTCATATTGTTGTTCATCCTAAGGTAAAGCCATATCTTTTGCTATGATTCTAAGGTATGGATCCACTCCAACTGTTTTCTCCAGTGCAGATTTCCATACAGATTACAAACTATGATAATGTAAGTTTCAGGGAATTGAGAAAGTCATAAAACTGAATTCTACCTCTCACAGGTCAGACTCCAGATAAGTAGTCCTGTCAATCAACAACCTCAGCTTCCCAGCTATTGCCCATGCCTGAGGGGAAACCTCCAAATGCAAAAGTTTCCTTAAGTTCTTTAGCTTCTGTCCCTAGTCTACATTTGTCTTGGCAGAGTTCCACTCAGCCAGTAGACACTATTCAGAAATTAGCTGTGGACTACAAACTGCTGTACAAACTGAAAACTGATGCGACCAGTCCCTTTGATGTGACTACTCCGTCTCTTCAGCTGCATCAACAAACCAGATAGTTGCTTCTGATGAATGCTCCCTTGCCACAATCTCCTCTGGCCTTTCACCAACATTCCAGCCTTCCTGGGTCCCGACAATGGCGTCCTAATTTCAGCAGGAAGCAGTCACAGAGGAGAATACTCACCCCTTACCCTCAACAGATGGCTGTAATATTAGATGAAGAGGAAACTCCCTGGCAGAAGGTACAAAATGGCTGCCTATAGTACCTATTGATATACCAAGATTATATGGCCTTAAAAGTTTTGTTCTTGCCTGGCAGTGGTAGCGCACGCCTTTAATCCCAGCACTTGGGAGGCAGAGGCAGGTGGATTTCTGAGTTCGAGGCCAGCCTGGTCTATAGAGTGAGTTCCAGGACAGCCAGGGCTACACAGAGAAACCCTGTCTCGAAAAACAAAACAAAACAAAACAAAACAAAACAAAAAAACAAACAAAAAAAGGTTTTGTTCTTTCTATGCTAATCAAATAGATAGAATTTATGAATGAGCTTTGTATCTTTTGATGCATTGAAATTTTGCACACATACCCCCTGGTTAAAAATTGCTAAGACCCAATCAAGAATTTGACAGGGACACATGAGACAAAGGGGGATGAAGAACCAGCTTGCCTCTACCTTAGGCTTGAAAGCCATTTTATAATAAAGACAGATTAGGTTATTTTCAGTTTATAGTTATATCTCTGTTTCTCAAGTATTAGGCTATGCCCTACCTGTAACCTTAACTACAAATGATTCTATACTGCACGTTCCAGGAAATGTCAACCATGCTTTTGTTTCAAAAGTTTGTATGACCACCTGTTGCTATCACCATCTTGTGTAGTCATAAGGTTATTGTGCACTGTGTAAAGATTATCCTTGTTTTGTTCAGGCACTGACTTCTGTGCTCCCATATCTGGTTGCAATCCTTATTCTGAGAATCTCCTGTCTCAATGTTGTATAATCAATGTCCCCAATGTTGGGGATTTTGGCTGGGAGGTAGCCAGATTAGTTTAGAGGATTAAAATAGATTAATACTGCTCAGTTGTTATGCCTTAAAGCTGCTAAATAAGTCTAACAACCCTGTCTCCATTATTTGGAAGCTAGCTGGGTTATGAGAAAAACTTCAACACTTCTAAATTCTCATTAAAGACCTTGTTATGGGTACCTGTTGTTATGACCTGACCACTTTGTTATGAGTGCCTTATTAGGACCACCTTCTGAGAGGATCTAAACCACTCCATTTTAGAACAGGCAGCCATAGTAGGCCTCAAGTTTCAGTTTCTCAAAGAAACAGGCAAGGCTCCTTGGGATAGTCATGAACAATGGATCATTAGTCAATATGGGTCCAGAATTTTGGCCTAGAGGGAGAATGAGCCAGAACTGAGTCAGTTCTTGGGACATCTGGCCGAGCGAGACAACAAACCCTGAATTGGGTTAGTTCCTGAAATTTCTCTAAGACCTGACCAAAAATAGTAAAACTAATATAGCAACCAATCAGAAATCGTACTAATGTGGGGCTGGTGAGATGGCTCAGCGGGTAAGAGCACCGACTGCTCTTCCGAAGGTCCTGAGTTGGGATCACAGCAACCGCAATGGTGGCTCACAACCACCCGTAATGAGATTTGACGCCCTCTCTGGTTAGTCTGAAGACAGCTACAGTGAATTACGCCTGAGCGAACGGGGCCGGAACAACTGGGACCGGCAGAGGTCCTGAGTTCAATTCCCAACAGCCACACACATGATGGCTCATGGCCATCTGTACAGTTACAGTGTACTCATACACATAAAATAAAATAAATCTTAAAAAAAAAAAGAAATTGTACTAATGTAACTGGCTGCACACCTAGCTAATCATGTTAGAGATTACTTAACCCTTTAAGAAAATTCCACTAGCCCTACATAAAAAGAGCTCCTCTCTTGGTCACCATTTTGATGAATGGTTGGTTGACCCACACATGCTGGTTGTTTTTGCAGAATAAATGTTCTTTGCCTTTACATACTATTTGAGTCTGGGGTCTTCCTTCAGTAGTTCTCAGATCCTAACACTTGCAACCATGTTGTGGTGGTTTAATTAGGAACGGCTCTCATAGACTCATGTGTCTATGGACTTGCTCCATAGAAAATGGCACTATTAGGAGGTGTGGCCTTGTTGGAAGAAGTGTGTCACTGGGGTGGTATGGGTTCTGAGGTCTCAGTAGCTGACGCCATCTTACTTCCTGCTGCCCATGGATCGGGATGCAGAACTCTCAGCTCCTCCTCTAGCGCCTGCATGGTGTGATGCTTCCCATATGAAAGACTAAATCTCTGAAAATGCAAGCCAGTCCTAATTAAATGTCTTCTTTTCTTTCTTCCCCTCTTCCTCCCTCCCTCCCTTCCTCTCTCTCTCTCTCTCTCTCTCTCTCTCTCTCTCTCTCTCTCTTTCTTTCTTTCTGACAGGGTTTCTCTGTGTAAACAAGCCCTGGCTGTCCTGTGGCTTCAAACTCACAGGCATCTGCCTGTTTCTGCCTCCAGAGTACTGGGATTAAAGGCCTGGGCCGCCACACCAGGCTAAATGTTTTCCTTTTTAAGAGTCACCCATGATGTCTCTTCACAGCAATAGAAACACTAAGATACATGTCTTTGTTTCACAAGAGGTTAAGACCAACTAGCTATATCCTGCATCTATTTGCCTGCCATACCCCCACACCTCAAATTTGGAAATCCCTTATTCCTGAGCTATATCTTTTCCACCTCAAAGGCTGACCTCTTGAACTCCATCTTAGAAGGAGGCAGCCTATGTTCAAGAATAAAGGTTTGTTTTAATTAATTTGCTCAGGATGGTTTGGGTCTGTGGTCTTTCTCCTCCCATCTTTGGGATTAACAGTTGGTCCCAGCATAGTTCTTTCTCCATCTTCCCATGGCAAAGCACACTCACTTTTAGGTCTTAAAGGCTCCATCTGTGAGGTTACCACAATTTCTTAATTCGTCTTGCAGTATTACAGTGTAGTTTCCCATGCACTACAGTAAATTCACTTGTGTTTGAAATTTGTTTCCTTCATGACTAAAGCTGAGGGACGCAGGTCACATGGGGTGGCTCAGTATACGTCTGCTGAATGCTAAACATGAACATAGATCATTAACAGTTGTCTTAGCATCCTTGATAGTTTATTCTCAGAACATGAGAATAAACTTTGCTTCAGGGATAATGTTTATAAGAAACCTTGATCTTGCTTCAGTGTCTGTTTTGCTAGCCCTCTTTGCAATTTTCCAGCCCACAGGCGCCCCTTGCCTCAGAGAGCCACGCCCCCTTTCCTTAGCATTTTATGGCGCCAGAATGCTGGACTACAAATCCCACAGGGCAACGCGCGCCAGCCTCAGCAGCCAATAGAGCGCGGTGTTGCTGGCCTGTGTCCCGAGTGACGAGCGTAGGCCGCTGAGCAGCGTCGTCCTGGTTGCTGTGGAGCCGGCTCGCGTGGCCTCACGCCCTGCCCGCCTCCTGTCATGGGCAGCGCCGAGAGCGCCGATGCCCGAAGGGTGTCCTTCGAGATGGATGAGGAGGAACGGGTCCGGGTGCTGCAGGGCATCCGGGTGAGCGGCGCGGCGGGAGGGCGCGGGCCGGAGGAGCGTGCGGGCGGGAACGGGAGTCGCCGTCCGGGGAGGGGGCCGCTGGCACTCGGGGGACCGCCGGCCGCCTCAAGTCGTTTTCCACCGCTCTCTCGGTTCCGGATTTGTTCCGAGCTCTACCCGTTTTCACCTGCCGTGTGCGTCTTGTTGCGTGTGCTGCAGCACGTCTTGAAAGTGTTCGCCCATTTCCAATCTTGTTCACGTGCCTTTCTCCGAGGGGCAGCAAAAGGAGAGTTTCAGCTACCATATATTAGGTCATATGCCTTATCCGCCCTTCAACTAAAAGCCCACAGTGGGTCCTTACCACGTCGAAGAGGAGGGATCGCCTCACTTGCTTTTACAAGATGTCCTGGTGCCCACGGACCACCCCATCCCTTCCCTGGCCTGTTCCCTCATCTTCATAAAATACTTATTTTGCCTCAGGACCTCCATGTTGTTCTCAGAAGATCTCAGGTGTTTGATGTTTCTTCAGTTATCATTAACCTGGCTGTCTTCATGTTACAGCTCAAATGTCATCCAAGAATCCTTCCTTGACCAGAGTCTCAAACAACTTCCCAGACCACTGCCACACATTTATGATTTTCACAGTTTGAAACAGATTGGGTTATGTATTGTGTTTCCCATTAGCGCTCTAGCCGATAGCTTGGCTGAAGTTCTTGTGTGATTCATGACTTTACCACCAGAACTTACAAGAACAAAAGCTTCTGTTTTATTGCACACTGGCAGCTCTTTACAGGTATTATTTAGTTTTCAACAGATCAATGAGAAGTAGAATTGTTAGTACCTCTACCTCTGTTTTGTTTCGAGACAGGGTCTCAGTATTTAGCTCGGGCTGGCCCAGGACTCTGCTTGTCTCATGAGTGCTAGGATTAAGGAGGGCATATACCACTAAAAATCTGGTTAGTCCATTTTTGGAGAACTGAGGTGCTATTGGCATAAGTTGTCCAACGTTACACAAGTAACAAAGTAGGAGACCCAAGACTATAAAGTAGGTCAACTCCAGAGCTGTTTGTTAAACTTTTTGCTATACTTCCTTTCATACTTGTGCATGGCACTTAGTGTGTACTTGGTCGATAACTGTTAGGTAATAACATACGTGAACTCAATGAAGTAAATCAAACTTCAGATGAAATGCTCTTTGAGTTGGGTCTAGGTGAATTAGAGAGGAAGCTCAGAAAAAGACTTCAGAGGGTCTGACATCTGAGCTTCTTAATTGTGTGACCTTACAAGAGCGAGCTGTTTTTTTTTTTTTTTTAAGATTTATTTATTTTATTTGTATGAGTACACTGTAGCTGTACAGATGACCGTGAACCATCATGTGGCTGCTGGGAATTGAACTGAGGACAGCCCGGCTTGCTTTGGCCCCAGTTTCTCCAGCCCTGCTCGCTCTGGCCAGAGAGCTATTTTTTGAGTTTCACTTTTTTTTGGGGGGGGGGATAGGGAGAGAGATAGAGAGATAGTGGGAAGTTATCCTGGATATCCTCCAAGGGTCAGATGTAGATGTGTGTGAAGTGATGGAGAAGACATGCAGAATGCTTTGTGGGGGCCGCAGAATGTGCAGCATGTCAGGTGCTGGCCAGCTGGAGTCGTTAACCTGGCTTGTGGCAAGACTTAAGCTGGGGAAGATGGCTTCTATTGAAAGGCTGAGAGGGAAGGAGTCGGGTAGATTCTAGGAAGACAGCTTTGGCTCAGGATATTCTTCACATTTGTTGCTGGGTCTCCTGTTTCAGGGGGACGCAGGCCTGAGTCTTCAGAAGTTCAGAGAAAAGCACCCTTGGTGGTGGCTCAGACTTCTAATTTCTAGTTCTCTTAATAATTCTGTAGAGTACAAAGTCTTTAAATGCTTTCTCTCCTTAAAATGTTTTGTGTGTATGTCTGTGTGTGCACATGCTTGCTTGTCTGTATGTATACCACATGCATGCAGGCGCTGAGGGTGGGAAAAAAAGATGTGAAATCCCTTGAAACTGGAGGTCAGATTATTGTGAGATGCCAGTTCCTCTTGAAGAGCAATAAGCGTTTTAAACCACTGAGCCATTCTTCCACATCCTAGTACAAACAATTTAAAGATGGAAAGTCAAGCTTAGAGACAGTAAGGACTTCTTAAGGCACCACTCGTGTAGTGTTTGGAATTAATCTAAATCTGCCAGACTTCCCACCAGCCTGAGGACACATGTCTTGGTAGTCTGAAATTTTGACATTGCTTCTACTAAGCCTGACAGGGATGCTAAGACTCTGCCTAATTTTACCAGGCAGTTAAAGTGGAGGGAACTTCAGTAGTTGTTAGCTTTCTTTTCTAGTTAATCTAAGAGAATAATGGCTTGTCCAGAGGTAGTCAGTGAGGTGGTTGGCTCAATGTTGGGAAAACATGTCTAGTGTGCCTGGTTTTAAAGAGGAAGATAGAAGAAAGAACATTATGGTAAATATTTTTGTGGTGGAGGGTCTGTTGTGAGTAGTTACTTGAGGATTTAAGAGTTCCTCTGGTCTTCAGACAGATGAGTAAAAATCAGTATAAATAAATAAGTAAATAAGTAAATAAATATTTTAAAAAATCAGATCAATATAAAGTAGTTGCCCGACTGGACACATGAGAAGTCAGCAAGAGGTAGATTCCAAGAGAATATCTGCTCTAGTTCCCTCAGAGAAAATTAAATATTCTTAGAGACCACTTGTATTTAATCCCTGGGGCCTGATCCCAGTGCTCTCAGTTCCTTAAAATTAAGTGTTAGGGCCTTGCTCATTTGTGTGTGAATTTGCATAAATTTACATATCGAGTTCAAGCCCTAATTCTGCGGAAGGTAAAAGAAATTTAATTGATACAAAATGCTGCAATTATATTCAACTCCTGATTTCAGACCAAGCATGCACAAAATACATAAAGATTGTTTCAGCCAGTACATTGAACCTTATGGTCTTCTAAGAGAAGGCAACAATATCTTATAAATGTCTATTTTCTTCTTTTCCACCCTGTATAAGCAGCCATCCTCGTCATTCAGCTGAACTTGTTGATTGTTGAAATCTAGACTCCTCCTAGATCCCAAACCACTCTCCTTTTTCAACGATTCGCCTCTTATTTTGCCACCCACTTCGGGAACCTACGCATGGAGTCAGATGCCTAAGCTCATTCCAGGCTCATTCTGTCCTTCTGGCTAGATCAACTTTATCATTCCTCATTGCTCCTCTGAGGCAGGTTCTGGACCACTTGGGAAGGGAATATGATGAAAGATTAGTCAGTTACACAAGAGACAGTCAACATTCCGATGCCAGAGAAGCTACTTGCCAGGGCTACCTGAGCTCCTTCGCAAACACTGCCAAAGTTCCATTTACCTGACACTGGTCTGGTTTTACAGAGATGGGGAACAAAGCCAGGCTGTCTGCCATCTTGGAGACTGGAAAGAAAACAAAAAGGTAACAAATAAACAACAACAAAAACAACCGAAAAAAAAACCAAACCAAACCAAACAACCCTGCAAGTTCTGAGGAGGAATTAAAAGCATGCAAAAGTAGTAGGACTTAGAGTTGTTTGAGGTGAGTTGGTGAAAAAATGCCTTTCTGATGAGGTGACATTGTTGATATGCATGACCTGAGCTACCTACCAACAAGAATACATATGTATACTGTGCTAAGTGCTGTGCCAAGTATATTAAGGACATTTCTTCAGGTTCCGAGCATGCTGACCTTGTGCAGTGTCATTGTCCCCATCCATTTTAGAGGTCAGATGTCACATAGTTAATTAGTGGAAGATTTGGCCCAAGCTCTGACTCTGAAGCAGCATGAAGATGACTGGCCTCCACGAGAAGTGAGGATACTTGAGAAGCCTTGCTATGTGGCAGGATCAGCCTGGGCTCAGAAAGCCAGGCAAGACTGTGAACTGTTAGTCTGGAGGCCACATTGCAGAGCCCTAGGCAGTAGCAGTCTTCAAAGACTAGGTAGCATTTTTTTCATTTTAAAGAAAACTGTATTGAGATGTATTTTAAATATAAATTTACCACTTCAGTGTTTTTTTTTAAGTAAATGTACAGAATTGAGCAACTGTCACCTAATCTACTTATAGAACATTTACAAGATGTGAAAGCTATCTTGTTCCTAAGACACTTCCTATTGCCTATCCCCAAACCTGGGTAACCACATTCCTCCTCCCTTTATAAAATTGCCTTCCGTAGAGAATTTGTATAGGTGGGTTTTTGTATCTTGCAAGCCTGGCTTCTTTTGCTTAGTGTAATTCTTTGTGCAGTGCAGAGGTAGAACCTAGCATCTTGTGCAATCTAGGCAAGTGCCCCACTACTAAGCCACACCTAGCACGCTAAACTTACTTTTTTTTTTCATTTTTTACTTTATGTATATGAGTATTTTGCCTGAATGTACATCTGGGTGCTCCATATGCACAGTGTCCACAAAGGCCAGAAAAGTGTGTGAGATCCAGTGGGACTGGAGCTGCATACAGTTGTGAGCCACCAATGTGGGAGTTGGGAATTGAACCCAGGTCCTTAGAAAGAACAGCCAGTAGTGCTCTTAACTAATGAGCCATCTCTCTGGCCCCTGTAAATTGTTTTGGCATTGCTCTGCTGGTAGGGGTGTTTGCCTGTCATGTGAGAGTTTTAGTTGCTAAATATATTGTGTTGTATAGATAAATAGTGCATTTGTTTATCCAGTCGCCAGTTGGTGGACATTTGTATTGTTTTCATTATAAGCTATAATGAATAAAGCTCTTGCAATATATATATATATATATATATATATATATATATATATATATATATGTATATATATATTGCCCTGTCCCCTCACATATGTTGTCTTTTGCTATGGATAGAAACTCAAGAGTCTATTTTCAGGATCATTCTTATATGGTTAAATTTAACTTTGAAGAAACTTCATTTGTTCCTCAAGATATCCCATTTTTCTGGTTCACCAGCCATACTTGAATGTTGTTCATATCCTTCCCACACTTGTTCTTGGTGTTGTTTTGATTGCAGTGACTTTAGTGCTGTGAGAGTATTCTATGGTGGGCTGAACTCATTTCTCTGGGAAGGATCAGTAGGTATCTTTTATGGGCTTATTTGCTACCCACTCCACGTGCTTTCTTTGGAAAATGTTTATTCAGGCCTTTTCAAATTTTAATTTGGTTGTCTTTTTTTTTTTTTTTTTAAATCATTGAGTAATGTTTTGGTTTTGCTGGATCTAAACCCTTTCTTACATTCTATTTTGAAGCCATTTTCTTCCAAAATGTGGCTTGCTCCTGTTTTTATAATAGTTTTGAAGTGCAAGTGTTTATAATTTTAAACTTCAAGAAATATTGACTGTACCTTTGGTGTTGCATCTAGGAAAACTTTGCCTGATTTAAAGTCATAAAAATGTCTTTTATTTTTTCTTCTTAAGAGTTTGTAGTTTTTGCTATTTGGGTCTATCATCTGTTTGGGTTAGTTTTTTCGTATGGCGTACATCACTGCAGTTTTTAAATTGAGATTGCCAAACTCATCCTAGGAAGGACATAGTAAGTACTTGGGTTCTGTATATCAGAAAGTCTTTGTCATAACTGCCTAGTTTTGCCATCAATGCACAGCTGTAGCTATGTCCCACTGAAAATTTGTTTAGGAGGTCAAATGGAGGGTTAGACCTCAGTCAAGAGTGTTTGCTGAATTCTGATAAATATAGCTTTTTTTTTCTTTCATGAGATACCTATTCTTTTGAATTGTTTGTACTGGTGCTCAGTTCTTTCCATTGATCCCTGTGTCTGCCTTTGTGCCTAGACCACACCGTCCAATTTGCTATAGTTAGTTTCAGAAGTTGGCAGTGTAAAACCTTGTTCTTCAAGATTGTCTTGAATCCTTTATGTTTCTATGTACATTTTAGGATCAATTTATCAACTTTTATAAAAAGAAGCCTGTTAGGTTTCAATCTGCACTCTACTTTAGGAAATTGCTGTTCTTATTTTTGCATGTGTGTGTGTGGTGTGCATACATATATACATGTGTGTGTTAATGACACACACATGTGTGCATGAGCTTATAGAGGCTCAGAATTGACTTTGGGTCCTCAGTTGTTCTCATTTATCTTTACTAAAGTAGAGTCTCACTGTGAACCTGGAGCTTGCTGTTTCTAGCTAGTCTAGGCAGTCACTTTACCCCCAGACCCTCCTGCTCTGCTGAGAGACACATTTTGTTGGCTTTTACTTAGCTCCTGGGGCTCTGAACTCCAGTCCTCACACTTGAGGGGCAAATGCTTCATCTACTGAGCCATCCCCTCCAGTCCCCACATTGGTTGTTTAACAGTGGCATTGCCTGCCTGTGGATCTGAGAAGTTTTCCAGGTGGAAGGAAGCCTCATTTTCTTCAGCAACACTTTTTGCTTTGAGTGCACAGAAGTATGCTGCTTTTTTTCAGTGTAATCCAAAGATTTTGTTCTTTTGGTATAATTTTGAGTGAAATTATTTTCTTAATTTTATCCTAGGTTCTGCCATTGCTTGTAAGTAGTTGATTTTTGCATATTGTATGTTAAGTCCCTTTATCCTAGCAGCTTTTTTGTTGATTCCTTAGGATATTTTATGGTTAAGATGATGTCTACAAATGTTTTCTCTCTATCTGTCTCCCTCCCCCCTCCTCTCTCTCTCTCTCTCTCTCTCTCTCTCTCTCTCTC
>JADRCD010067408.1:0-10240 GCA_019843815.1 Montemys delectorum | reverse complement strand
ACACACACACACACACACACACACACACACACACACACACACACACGGGCACAGAACTTCTCTGAGTGGATTCTCCAGCTACAGGACAGAGAGCCACCTCTACTCCCATTTCCTAGGATAGCCTTCCTGGCAAAGGAGCAAGGGCTCTGGATAGTAACTCGTTCTTCATCCAGCAGACAGTCCCTGGAGGGCCTTGAGCTTCAGCTCCCATGTCAGTGAGACGTGCAGTGAGACTTGACCTGAGAGCCTCATTCTCCAGGAAGGGATCAGAACCCTCCGCAGTGTCAGGCACTGCTGGGGAGGTAG
Organism: Montemys delectorum; assembly: GCA_019843815.1. Classification (NCBI taxonomy): domain Eukaryota; kingdom Metazoa; phylum Chordata; class Mammalia; order Rodentia; family Muridae; genus Montemys; species Montemys delectorum. The sequence goes on along the minus strand of JADRCD010067408.1, from coordinate 9,934 downwards.
GAGCTATGCAGAGTCACGGTGGAGTGATGTGTGTTCTCAGGGCAGAAGACAGGAGGAAGCCTTGAACACTATACACTGTCTTGCCTTGGGCTCTTTGGGGGTTCTGCTGCTCTGAGTGTCGTGGACCTTTGGCCACACCTACAGGGCTGCCAGGCCTCTGCTCTGCACGTCTCCAGTTGTTGCATCTTGGTACTGTTGGAATGGGGTGGGGCCCAGGTCTCTGAGCTTCTTGCCTTGGTCCCCAGAGCCCTACAGCCCTGCCGTGTGGGTGATGATGTTTGTAATGTGCCTCACGGTGGTTGCCATCACTGTCTTCATGTTCGAGTACTTCAGTCCTGTCAGCTACAACCAGAACCTCACCAAGGGCAAGAGTAAGCTGTTCCATGGGCCTGGGTGGAGGGACAGGGCGGACCAGCTGGTGATGAAGTTCCCACCAGGGTCTGAGCCCTTTCATAGTGGGCCAGGAAAGCCCCAGCACGCACCCTCTCACACCCAGAGTCAGGTGGACCATCCTTCACCATTGGCAAGTCCGTATGGTTGCTGTGGGCACTGGTCTTCAACAACTCTGTTCCCATCGAGAATCCCCGTGGTACCACCAGCAAGATCATGGTCCTGGTGTGGGCCTTCTTCGCTGTCATCTTCCTCGCTAGCTACACGGCCAATCTGGCAGCCTTCATGATCCAGGAGCAATATATCGACACTGTTTCGGGCCTTAGTGACAAGAAGGTTCCTGGGCCACAGCCAGATGGAGGGTGGGGGGTGCACCAAGGGTGGGGACAGACACAGGACAAACAGAGTCTGGGGAATTTGACCCAAGGCTGGAATGGGAGGGATTTGGGGGTCTGGGGAGAAGGATCCATGATGGCTGCTCAGGTCTACAGACTGAGTGGCCTTGGCTAAGTCTTCACCTGTCTCAGGCTTCTGAATTTCCATCTGTAAAAGACAGGAGAGGTCTGGGCTGTGTCTGAGACTGCAGGGGCTGGGGCTCTGGTACCTGGGAGGCGCTAGATGAAGAGGGTGGGAGTGGCTTGCTCTCTGCCTATAGTTTCAGCGGCCTCAAGACCAATACCCACCCTTCCGTTTTGGCACGGTACCTAACGGCAGCACAGAGAGGAACATTCGTAGCAACTATCGTGACATGCACACCCACATGGTCAAGTTCAACCAGCGCTCTGTGGAGGATGCTCTCACAAGCCTGAAGATGGGGTGGGTCCCCAGTCCCACACCCTCCTCTGCCGCTGGCTCCATGACTTCCTGGGAGGCACCCTTAGGCAGCCCTTCCTTAGAGACCCGGGGTAGGGACAGTGGAGCTGCCATGTCTTGTGGGACTCCTGGAGAGGGATGAGGAGGTCTTGAGGCAGAGTAGAGTTGGAGGGGATAATGGATATTTACCATATGACCCAGACGTTTGAGGTGGTGACTAAAGACTTTGCAGACTTTTAAGAGCAGAAGGGGCTAAGCAGGGGGACTATGTACCCTAGGGCAGTGAGTCCCTCCCTCTCCTTTCTGAGGAATGAGGAAGGGGTCCTTGCGAGGCCACCTCCCTGGTGGTGGCTGCAGGCTCCTGTACTCGGAGCCCCGTCCTGGCCCTTCCCTCTCGCCTGTGTGGGTCCTTGGCCCTGAGGGTGGCCCTGAGGGCTCTCGGCATGTCTCTAGGAAGCTGGACGCCTTCATCTACGACGCCGCCGTCCTCAACTACATGGCAGGCAAGGACGAGGGCTGCAAGCTGGTCACCATTGGGTCTGGTAAAGTCTTTGCCACCACTGGCTATGGCATCGCCATGCAGAAAGACTCCCACTGGAAGCGTGCTATAGACCTGGCGCTGCTGCAGTTCCTAGGGGATGGTGAGTACTGTCAGTTTTAGGGTCCAGGGTGGACCACAGCTCCATGGTTATTAGCATCTCTGCTATCACTTTTGTGTGCAAAGAGCCTCTGCAGGGAAAGGTCTCTGGGAGTGAGGTTGGGGCAGTTGAGGGGCAAGTGTGAGGAAAAACTCAAGACCTAAGCGAGGGATGACCTGCAAGAGGGAGGAGCAAGGACCAGAGCCGGAGGTTCCCAAAAGGGCAAGGAAGGCAAGAAAATACTCAAGTTGCCTGGTGGGGGTTCTGAGTGGCTAAGCACTCCCCCACAAGAGCCTTCTCATGGCCTTTCCTAGATGAGTTCCTCTCTTCTGTCATCTTGACACCCAGGTTAGGGCCAAATAGCTGCCTACTTCCAAGCTGGAGGCAGGCTAGCCTTGGCAGCAGGGCTCACTGGTTGGCGTGGCCAGCCCAGCCTGTGCTAAACCCAGAGAAAGCTCTCAGTCTGTAATCCTTAGGGATAGATTGTTGTCTGAGCCGAGTGGACACCTGCAATTCCTGCACTCATGGGACAGGGATGCAGAGATCATGAGTTTGAGGCCAGCCTGAACTACAAATCAAGAGCCTGTCTCAAATAGAACATAACACTCCCCATGCCTTCGGGGGCTCAGTGGCTAAGAACATGTACTGTTCTTACAGAAAGCCTGAGTTTGGTTCCCAGCACCCACATCAGGTAGTTCACACATGTCTATAACTCCAGCTTTAGAGCTTTATCTGGCCTTTCCTGAGCACCTGCACTCATTTGATACCCACACATAGACATATATGTACGTACACATAACTAAAATTAAATCCCAACTCCCCCAACCTTAAACACAACGCACTGTCCATACCGTAAATTCTGTGTAGTAAGGAGAGCAAAAAAGAGTGCCTGTGATCTCCCGAGGGCCCAGCTCAGGCCTGGCATGCCTGTGGTAAAGAGCAAATGATACAGTGAATGGGCGAGTGAATGCTACAATGTAACCAACTGAGAAGCCTTGACTGCCAGGGGTGGCGGTGTCCCTGCACTTGGGAGGTGCAGGCAGTAGCTCAAGCTCATCCTTGCCTACTGTCGAGTTCAAGGCCAGCCTGAGTTACATTAAATCTTGCCTCAAAAGAAACAAATAACAACAAAACAAGACTTTACCGGGCATGTGGGAGTGGGCATGCAAAGGGGGGTAAGGCTGGCACTAATCCTGCAGCTAGCTTCTCTCTGCTTTTTCTTCCTGCTTACTGGTTGCCCCTGTCCCACCTCTGCTGAACTTCTCCCCACTAGGAAACAAGGATGCATAACTGGCCTCTTTCCAGGCAAGTGCTGGTAGGGTCCGTTAAAGGAGGCATTCCTGAGTCTTGTTCGCACTCTCTGCCAGGAGAGACGCAGAAGTTGGAGACAGTGTGGCTCTCGGGGATCTGCCAGAATGAGAAGAACGAGGTGATGAGCAGCAAGCTGGACATTGACAACATGGCAGGTGTCTTCTACATGCTGTTGGTGGCCATGGGGCTGGCCCTTCTGGTCTTTGCCTGGGAGCACCTGGTCTACTGGAAACTTCGACACTCGGTGCCCAGCTCATCCCAGCTGGACTTCCTGCTGGCTTTCAGCAGGGTAGGTGCCTGCCTCTCCCTACATAGGTCTCAGTGTTTGATACAGCAACCCAGCTGGCTGTAGACCCATTTAGATGTAAAACAGATCTTTCGAAGGGGTATGGTTTGTCAGCTTGGTACAGATCTTGGGAAAGTGATTTGCCAGCAAGGTGAGGCTTTGAATCTTCCCTGACATGTGCTAAAAAGTGTTAGAACAAGAAAACCAGATTCCTCATTCATCTGCAGAACAGCACGTTGCCTGACACAGCTGGATCTTTAAAAAGCTGTTGCTTAGAACAAGGCGTGGGACAGTGGTGGCTGGTCCCTGAGAAGATGGCTCAGCTCTCGGCCTGTCTTCCCTTTATTGACTAGGGCATCTACAGCTGCTTCAACGGGGTACAGAGCCTTCCGAGCCCTGCGCGGCCGCCCAGCCCGGACCTCACAGCAGGCTCAGCCCAGGCCAATGTGCTGAAGATGCTGCAGGCGGCTCGAGATATGGTGAGCACCGCGGACGTGAGCGGCTCTTTGGACCGCGCCACTCGCACCATCGAGAACTGGGGCAATAACCGCCGCGCGCCTGCTCCCACCACCTCCGGTCCGCGGTCATCCACCCCGGGTCCTCCGGGACAACCGAGTCCCAGCGGCTGGGGGCCTCCCGGTGGGGGCCGCACCCCGCTAACACGCAGGGCCCCGCAGCCTCCGGCTCGCCCCGCGACGTGCGCAGGGTCGCCTCTGCCCAACGTGTCCCGAGCATCCTGCAGGCACGCTTGGGACGCGCGGTGCCCGGCGCGAGTAGGGCAGCAGGGATCGCACCTCTCGGCCTCTGAGCGGCGCGCGCTCCCGGAGCGCTCCCTGTTGCACGCGCACTGCCACTACAGCTCCTTCCCTCGAGCAGAGAGGTCAGGGCGCCCCTTCCTCCCGCTATTCCCGGAGCCCCCGGAGCCCGACGACCTGCCGCTGCTCGGGCCGGAACAGCTGGCTCGGCGGGAGGCTCTGCTGCGCGCGGCCTGGGCCCGGGGCCCGCGCCCTCGCCACGCTTCCCTGCCCAGCTCGGTGGCAGAAGCCTTCACTCAATCCAACCCTCTGCCTGCCAGGTGCACGGGTCACGCCTGCGCCTGCCCATGCCCCCAGAGCCGGCCATCCTGCCGGCACGTGGCTCAGGCACAGTCGTTGCGGCTGCCGTCCTACCGGGAGGCCTGTGTGGAGGGCGTGCCAGCAGGGGTGGCCACCTGGCAGCCCAGACAGCACGTCTGCCTGCACGCCCATACCCACCTGCCGTTCTGTTGGGGGACCGCCTGCCGTCATCCTCCACCCTGTGCCAGCCATAGCCCCTGGCTCATTGGAACCTGGGAGCCTCTGTCACACAGAGGCAGGACCCTGGGGCTAGGTACAGGCTACCGGGACAGTGGGGTGCTGGGAGAGGTCAGCAGGGAAGCCTGTGGGACACAAGGCTTTCCAAGGTCCTGCACCTGGAGGCGGAGCTCCAGCCTGGAATCAGAAGTGTGAGGTACCGGCAGCTCTGGTTCCTGCTGGACTGGATTCTGTGGCTGGCCTTGGCCACAGATAAGCTTGGGCTCCTCTGGCTTCTACTTTGAAATCCTGGCCATGGGACCCCAGTGAAAAGGATACCTTTCATGGCCAGCTTATGACCTTAGCAGCTTAGGTCTTGGTGTGCGCTGGGATCTTGCTCATCACATGAAGTCTTGCAGTCCCGGGGAGTAAAACCGTGTCCCTGTCCCGTCGTCAGCCAGTCCTAGTTGTGGTTGCTGTGGCCTTGGGTTGGGGACACAGAAATTGGAAATGGAGGTTGGGGTGGGGTCATCTCACTTTTTGCTCCAATAGGTTGGGATTTCTTTTCATAGGAGCATTGGAACATTAAAGCAACGTTTTACAACCCAGTTGGTCCTAGCTGCCTCATTCTGCATCCTGGAGAGTGCACAGTCCAGCCTGGGGTGTTTCTGGGCTGGGGCATCTGAGTATTGCGTGTGAACAGCTCGGTCTGGGGAAGTCTCGGGCCCAAGGCTGTCCAAGAGGGAGTTGGGAATAGGTGAGGCTGGGGGAGGGGCTCTGGGCAAAGGAAGCTTATTTGGTATTCTGGGCCAGTTCCAGGTGTTCTGTGACAAATGTGCTCAGCATGGGGGCTCTGGGAGTGAAGAATTGCGCTTCGTACTCAGTCTTCTTGAAAAGAGAGGCAAAAAAAAAAAAAAAAAAAAAAAAAAAAAAAAAAAATCCCAGCACTTAGGAGGCAGAGGCAGATGGATTTCTGAGTCCGAGGCCAGCCTGGTCTACAGAGTGAGTTCTAGGACAGCCAGGGCTACACAGAGAAACCCTGTCTTGAACACCCCCGCCTCCCCAAAAAAGAACAAAAAACCCAAGGCGGGGCTGGAGAGAGCTCAGTATTTAAAAGAGGGAGAGAGGGGGGGCAGACTCTTGCTGGTGACAGTGGCTAGGAGATGCCACTGGGAGACTGACAGTGTCAGTGATAGCCTGTCTAGGGCCTGGGGTCTGGTCTGGGGAGTCTGGTCTGGGGCCTGGCCCATGGTTCCTAGAAGCTGGGCACAGGTGCCATCTTGGTCAGGCATGGCTCAGCCTCACTGTGTCCAAACCTCCCAGGTGTGACAATCTACACACCTATCCTGCTCCGTCCTCCCTCTGGGGTTCTCGGGGGACTATTTTCATTGTCACATTTATCATTGGTTCTGGGGACCTATGTAAAGACGACTTTTTCAGTCTTTTCAAGTTTTCCAGTCAGCAACTACGTCTGTTCTCCAACAACGACTGTGAAGTGAGTGACTACCGGCCACCATTCCAACTGTGGTGAGCATTACGGACCCAATCAGACACATTTGTGCTCTGCTAAGGAAGTAAAGCTGGAGTCCTGCTGTCCTCTGTAGATTAGGTGAGGTGGAGACTGGGAGACATTTCTTCCACGTGACACGGAGGGAGGCGGAGTTAGGGGAGGGGAGTGCTGGGCCCTGAGGCTGACCCAGCATCCTCCCCTACAGTAAGTAGCTTGTGTTACCTGTTCAGGGGCCAACGGCCACACTGGTTGGGTGGGAGACATGAGAACCGGGCCCTTTCAGTTTTGTTTTACGAAAAAATGGCAAGGTCAGATACAGCACATTTCCATTTATGGCCAGAGTGTGATTGCGCTGAGGACAGGCGGCCCCCTCTACTCTGGGTCATGCTCACTTACTGCCCCGTGGCTGCTCACAGGATGGAACCAGGCAACAGCAACAGGTGGAGATCCTGAGTCTGGGCGAGCAATTAGGCCCGCACCCTCTCTGGAAGGGCACTGGACCCAGACACAGCATCGACGGGGTTAACTGACACCAGTTTCTGAACCTGAGTTCTTGTTTTCCCATCCTCGGTCAGTGGCGGCGGGTGGGGGGGGGGGGGGGGCGGGAGGGTTGGGGAGGAGGTTGAGGCAGGTGAAACCAGGAGGAGATGGGGGAGGTCTAGACTGCTCTGCTCCCAGCCCAAGATCATTAATAACCAAGAAGTGTTAAGATAATTAAGAGTCAGATGCGGAACTGAGCCTGCTGTTGGCTGGCTGAGCCTGCTGTTGGCTGGCTGGCTCAGGTGCCAGCAGCCTGCGTCTTTTCTAGGAATGTATAAAGGGGCAAGAGGTGCAAGGACAGACGTCTTAGCTTGTGCTCATGATGGAAGTGCCCCTGGCTCTCTTGTACCTCTAAGAGGAGGTAGAGAGCCTGGCCTGATGGGGGCGGGGGTGGGGGTGGGAGAGAAAGCGTCTAACGCAGGCCCTAACAAACCCCACCCCCAATGCTGTTTTTTTTTTTTTTTCCTTTTGATGCAACATGGGAAAAGCAGGGCCCTGCCACTTGTCTCACAGTGGGACATGCTTATGGTCTGACCCAGTTCCCTCCCGTGGCTGACCTAGCTGCTTCCCTCCATCTGTCTTTAGTCAAAGGCTGCATATTGCACACCAGCATTTCCCAGAGAGTCAGTGCTCACAAAGTGGGAGGGAGTGGGGGTGGGGGGGTGACAAGGCATCTCTGGTCATGACCCTCCAGCTTTACCCTGCTCTTTGCTAGAGGAGGGCAGTCCTCAAGCTTCCTATGAGATTAGGGATCTATCGCCAATCCCTCTCTTCCCAAAGCCTCCTAGATTTGGGTGGCTCCTGGTTCTGGAGCGGCAGCAGGCAGCAGTCACATAATTACCACTGCATTAGGAGGTGAGTGCTGTCGGTCCTGGGTTACCAGCACAGACATGGCTGGCAAATGACAAAGGAGACAGCCTTGGGTGATAGCAGCTTTATTTAAGGACCTCGGTGCTGGGACAAGCTCGGTCCTTCATTTCCATGACCTATGATCTGGAGGGCCCCACCAGAGGGAGGGTTACAAATGCCTGCTGCTTAGGGGTGTGGGGTATGGGGGTTATGAGAGTTTGGTCCTCACAGTGTATCCAGCACTGGGCCAGGCATGCAGCCCCCCCTCCCCGCCCCTGGGAGGAAGGTTGACGGGGCTTGCCTTCACCTGGCTGTTGACAGTCAGCTTCGCAGCAGCCCCTGCACACTTGCTTGGCACTTTACTCCTTAGGCAGACATCAGCCTTCCTCTGCCCCTGGGTCTGAAACCACCAGCTACTTCTCTTCAGCTGGAGCCCCAAGAGCGAGCCACTGCCTGTTGCTGAGGCTGCTCTTGGCCCCATGTGGTGAGGACAGCTGTGTGGCTTTGGGCCTGGCTTGGTGCCCACCGCCACTTTTTACCACTCCGCAGTGCCTCACAGCCTGTCACCTGCCATCTGCCCCATCTACCAGCCTCAGGTGAGGCACAGCCAGAGCTCCTGGCACTGAGGCTCAGCTGGCCTGGTGATCTGTGGAGAAGGATCTTTCCCACCTTGACCTGCCCTGCCCTCAGGACAGGTCTGCAGCAATGCAGAAAGATGGCAGTGACAACTGCTGAATTTCAGACTCTGAAATTCAGACCTGGGGCCAGGCTGAGTGGGCTCATTGCTGTCCTCGACCACGAACCCCAGGACTTCTTTGCGGATACCATGACCTAGCCTATCACCTTACCCAGGCAATAGACAAATATTTAGTGTGCTTGATGCCCCTGTGTGTGCATGCGTGCGTGGGTGCGTGTTTGTATGTGTGTGTGTGTGTGTGAACAAATGATACCCACAAATGCTAAGCCTTCTGAGTCCTCTCTCTGTGCCCAACTCTCCTAGCTACCAGTGACAGAGGCCTGGTGTGATAAGACCTCATGTGACTTCTAGCAAGTCAGACAATAGGTGGAGATGAAGGAACAAAGAAACCAGACAACGGGAAGGGTTGGCTTGGCATCAGAGATAGGCTGGCCAGCCAGTCCCTCTTCCTGCCTAGGCAAGGGCTTCCCTAACTTAACTTGGGGGTGGGGAATGCAGCAGCCGCAGTGAGTGGCTCCAGATTGCCACATAAATCAACTTGGGCTTTATGATGCTAATAAATTTTTCAACAAAATTCAGTTTGGAGCCTGGGGGTGGGGTGAGGTGTGTGTGTGTGTAGCAGTAGGGAGATTTAATTTGCTTTGTCCTTAAGCAAGAGGGAGAAGGGTAAGTACAGATGTTTTAATTGAGTTCTCAGCAAGCAGCCTGAGATGGGGGTGGGGCGGGGCATGGATGATGATGGGCAGTTGTCCCTTACTTCTGGGCTCGCTACTCTATGGCTTTCCTTCCTTGGCGCACTGTGTGGCAGGGTCTCCTGGGAAGATGCTGCACAGGCAGACTGGCGTAGGGATGTCTGTCTTCCATGTGGCTGGAACTATGGATGTGGGACAGCCGTGAGAAGCTGCAGCCTGGTTCACCTTGATCTGGACATGCTTAGAGGCAGGGATGCTGCCAACAGAGGTGGCAGGCAGGTGCTGCCAATAGGTCCCACATTCTTGGCAGGTTCTGCACAGTCCCCTGGGTTCTGGGACATCCGACAACATAGCAGAGTTCAAGCTTTAAATATGGCGAGACGTGGAAGGGGAGAGGTGGCCAGCCAAAGTTCTCTCACTAGGATGGAGCAAGGCACTGAAATCAAGAGGGAGGGGCGAGGGTCTGAGACCCTCCACCCCAGAGGCAGTTCTGTCCAGGACAGGTGGGACTAGGCCCAGGGCTGGGGCAAGTCAGGGTCAGGAGAGATCCCTGGTGCCCTAAGCAGAAGGCACATCAAAAATGCAGTTCATCAGTCACTCATCATTCCAAGGCATTGGGCCTAGCCGGTGCATGTATGATTCAACAGGAGGCAGCTGGGAGCCTGGCCTCCTTCCACGGGAATGGTGGTCCGCAACCCCTCCAGCTCCACAGTAGCCAGGGACCTGGCGAGAGTGGTCACTGAGCACCCATGACCAGGCTCCTAAGGGCCCCACCTCTGTGTTGCAATGCAGCTGGCAGCAAGCTGGGCTGCCTGACACCAGCCTGACCTTTTACAGAAGGTCACTCTGTGTTCTCCCTGTTTGTTGTAAGTCCAGGGTGGTCAGCCACTATACGTGTGTGTGTGTGTGTGTGTGTGTGTGTGTGTGTGTGTGTGTG
>JADRCD010067407.1:0-13113 GCA_019843815.1 Montemys delectorum | reverse complement strand
TAATGGTTCTTAGAGGTGGGGCTTCTTAGGCCCTATCAATGATGGAGTGTTGATAGACCCAATCTTGTGCTGGTCTTCTGCAGATAACCACAGCTGCAGTGAGTTCTCGAATGCAATGGCCATAAAGGCATGTCCAGAAAACATCTTTTGACTTTCAATCTCCCCATCCTGTGACTCTGACATTATTTCTGTCTCCTCCTCTGAGATTTTCAGTGTGACATGGAAAGGGATATCTAGCTGTCCCATTCAAGGCCCTGGACTCTATCATCATATATTCTCAGCAGTTTGGCCATTTATGGGGTTTTTACATTAACCACCACCTATACAGTAAGATAGTTCTCTGATGAAAGGCTGTGGACAATGGTAACTTATGGGTACAAATGTGAGTATTTAACAGGCAATATGTGACTAGGAAGTTTGATAGGAACAGTTAGCAAAAAAAGAAAAAAAAAAGAAAAAAAAGTGGTGGTAGGATAGCTCCCTCCTTTAGGACCTAGGACCTCCTTAATCTGGAGTTCTTGACCAGGTTTATAGAACCAGGGCTGTTTTCTTTCTGTGGACTGACCCTCAAATCCAGGTTTACAGAACCAGACATGAGTTCCTTTGTATAGAGAGGTCCTCAAATCCAGTAGCTGAGTAGTTGGTTAGCCTCATACCACTTACTATTTCACTAGAGTACCAGACCCCTAGTTCTTCATTACTCAAGGTTTGCCATGCCTAGAGGGACAGAGGTACTCCAACAAAAGTGCCCTTAGGAAGATGCTGGAAGTTTCCAGCAAGAAACAGCCTTAGGAGTAAAGAAATGAATGTCAAGAGAATATTTGTAGAGGGCAAACCATATTTGAGTTTGATGATTACTTCTCCCTGATGATACTTGAACAGTTTTGAATTTTGTAAATGGAATTTATCTCTGGGAGTCTTACGGTGGGAAGACATCTAATTAACATTCTTCTATGAATTCTGTGATTCATTTCCTTCCAAAAATAGACCAATTCTATGAGTAGACGTTACATTCTTGCTTATATTTAATTCTAGCCTTGATGGCTGTTTCAAGAAGTTATAACCCTGGGCCTCACGCATGCTAAGCAAGCACTCTATCATTAAGTTACACTCCCAGCCGCAATCATCACATTTAGTACATGCTCCTTTTAGAAATTATACTCTGTAGTATAAATTTACTTAAGGAACTTGCCATTAATGTTGTTGCATATATTATAGAATCCTATTTTTTTAAAAACCTTATAATCAGATTACCGAACATTGAAAATTATAGTCATGAAGGTAATAACTAGGCACAAGATACACAAGGGAAAAAAGAAAAGCATATTATGAGAACTTGCTATGATATACTTGAGTGATTCTGGCAACAAGCAAGCTCTCCATCTCCAACATTTATTAGAATTTATTCAAAGTCCAGCTTTGAAAATAGTAAGTTGCCAGGACTTCACACTGGAAAACATTCAATATTCAAACCAGCATGACGGCTTTTCTCTTCAGAACCATGCACCTCAAAACGTAAGAAATTTGAGGAATTTCTGGAAAATTGCATAGTAGGTCCATGGCAATGCCAATGAAATAGATGTGATCTTTGGGGAAAAAAACTAAGTTGCCTGGCATTTATGAACCTTAAAAGTAATCTCCTTTATTCTCTTTTCATTAGTTTATTAAGTTGGTGCAAAGTAGGAAAGCACTGACAACTCCCAGGATGGATTTTTGAGCACTGATGTACACACAGTGAACTTCAGAGCCAAGTAATCAGCCCTTGAAAATCTGTTTACATCATGGAAGTAGAAAAGTTAAACCTCAGAGAATCTGTACAAATGTAAGGCCATGAATGAACATGTGGCACCCCTGAGTGAGATAGCATTTACTTGATTATTGTGTGGGCCTTTCCTTTGACGGCAGCCTATATAGCCCCTGAGGACTTGGTTTGAGAGACTCCTGTTACTTTTATACCAATCACATTGGCCCCAAGGGCTGGGCCCAATCCCAGTAAACACATTCATATTGGCCCAGTGAATACTTATTAAGAACCTGATGAGTGCAAGACACTGAAGTCAAGCTCTAGGAAGCTCGTGAAGGCACCTTTACCCTGGAGGACTCCAGAATTCAGTGGTCAAGCTAATCTACATTCAGAAAGTCTCAAATAAAGTGAAAACAAAAAACAAAAACGAAAATGATCCTCTGCACCCTAAGCTCTTTTTAGTGCCATAACTGTTAAGACGATCACAAAAACAATAATAGAAAGCCACTGATAAAACACTTTTTAGGGGGTATAGGTCGTATGAGGTAATAACAAGGAGGCTGGTTAAGGCACTTGTTCAAGTTCATAAAAGTAATGAGTAGGAAAGCTGGGGTGCAAATCTAAGCAGTAGGACTGGGAATGTAGTATGCTTGCCCAATAGACACAAGGCCCTGGCTTCAACCTCCAGAATAAAACAAACAAGAAAAACAAAGCCCTAATTCAAGTTGTCAGAAGCCATACTTGTTCCGTGCAATCGTCTCGCCAGCAAGAATGCACGCAAACATCAGGATCCTTCTGCAACAAGCGTTTATTGCATCTTTTAGAGGAAGACCCCGAGGCCCGGAAAGGCACTGCTTATATCCTAGTAGGAGCCCATGAACTCATGCCATGTGTCATCTCCCCATAGGCCAGGGAAGATCATGCCACTCAGAAGCACAACCTACAAGCCAAATCAAGTGTTGTTTATCTCAGAGCTCTCGGCCAGCCGTCGCCATCTTTAGGGCGCGGTTCGGATGGCTCTCTACACATACTCTTTTGTTAGTTCTTTTATTTGGAGGGATTATAATATAATGACATCCTTTTCCCTTCCCTTTCCTCCCTCCAATCCCTCCTGTATATACCTCCTAGCTCTCTTTCAAATTCATAGACTATTTTTTCACTATATGTGTATATATATATGTGTATACACACACACACACACACACACATATATATATATATATATATATATATATATATATATATATTCCCAAATACATAAATACTGTTCAGTCTATATAATGTTCCCTTGTTATGTGTATGTTATATATGTATGATTTCAAGACCAACCATTTAATATTGGGTAACCAATTGATGTGTTACTCCCTGAGGAAGACCATTTCTCCCCCACTCAGAATTTTCTAGTTGCCTGTAGATTTTGTGTAAGATTAAGACATTGTGGTCTTATCCATTGGACTGAGCACAGAGTCCACAGTGAAGGAGTTAGAGAAAGGACCCAAGGAGCTGAAGGGGTTTGCAGCCCCTTAGGACGAACAACAATATGAACTACCTAGTACCCTCAGAGCTCCCAGGGACTAAACCACCAACCAAGGACTATACATGGTGGGACTGATTGTTCTGGCAGCATGTGTATAGTAGAGGATGGCCAAGTTGGTCATCAATGGGAGGAGAGGCCCTTGGCCCTGTGAAGGTTCTATGCCCCAGTGTAGGGGAATGCCAGGGTCAGGAAGTGGGAGAGGATGGGATGGTGAGCAGGGGGAAGGGGGAGGGAACAGGGGATTGTTTTAGTTTTAGTTTTTGTTTTTATTTTTATTTTTTTCTTATTTTATTTTATTTTTATTTTTTATTTTGGAGGGGAACCTGAGAAAGGAGATATTGTAAATAAAGAAAACATCTAAAAAAAAAAAAAGACATTGTGGTCTTATCCATTGGACTGAGCACGGGGTCCCTAATGAAGGAGCTAGAGAAAGGACCCAAGGAGCTGAAAGGTTTGCAGCCCCTTAGGACAAACAACAGTATGAACTAACTAGTACCCTCAGAGCTCCCAAGGACTAAACCACCAACCAAGGACTATACATGATGGGACTAATTGCTCCAGCAGCATATGTACAGCAGAGGATGGCCAAGTTTGTCATCAATGGGAGGAGAGGGCCTTGGCCCTGTGAAAGTTCTATGCCCCAGTGTAGGGGAATGCCAGATCCAATAAGCAGGAGACAGTGGGGTGGTGAGCAGGGGGAGGGGGGAGGAACAGGGGTTTGTTTTAGTTTTTGTTTTTTTATTTTATTTTATTTTTTTGGAAGGGAACCTAGGAAAAGAGAGATTGTAAATAAAGAAAACATCTAATAAAAAAAAAAGACATTGTGGTCTTTCCATGTCCACTTTGACATGTCTATTGGTGTTATCCATGTTCACTTCATATTTGGGTGGTCATATTGGTGAAACTTTATGGGTATACTTTCTGATATTGCTAGGAGACACAGTCTCAGAGGAAATTCCTTGATCCTCTGGCTCTTATGATCTATCTGTCCCCCTTTCCGCAATGTTTCCTGAGCCTTGGGTGTTGGAGTTGTTTTGTAGATGATGGATGCATTGGGACTGGGCTTCACAACTCTGCATTTTGATTGGTTGTGGGTTTTCTTTAAAGGTTTCCATACATCCATAACTTCACTACCCCTAGGTAGTTGACCATGTTTCCAGTACTAGGCAAAATTTCTCTCTTGTTGAGTGCATCTCAAGTCAAATTATCGAGCTCTTGGTTACCACCAGGGTACCTATGCCACTTCTGCAACCCTTAGGCAGTGTGATGTTTTACCCAGAGAGTGGCAATATTAGAAGGTGTGGCCTTGTTGGAGTAGGTCTGTCACTATGGGCATGGGCTGAAAGATGTTCATCCTAGCTGCCTGGAAGCTAGTCTTCTCCTAGCAGCCTTCAGATGAAGATGTAGCATTCTCAGCTCCTCCTGCACCATGCCTGTCTGGATGCTGCCATGTTCCCACCTTGATGATAATGGACTGAACCTCTGAACCTGTAAGCCAGCCTCAATTAAATATTGTCCTTATAAGAGTTTCCTTGGTCATGGTGTCTGTTCACAGCAGTAAAACCCTAATAGGCAGACATCATACATACTCTTAACATTATATTATCTACCACACAGCATTAAAAAATGAACTTGGAAGTTTACTTCTTTTATTGATTTTAAAAGTTCAGGGCTCTGTTTATTTATTTTTGTATGTATGTACATATGTTTGTGAATATTTGTGTGCAAGTGGGTGTACATGTATAAGTGGGAACACATGTAGAGGTGAGAGAACCATCTCTGGTATCCTTAGGACCACCATCCATGTCCTTTGAGATATGGTCTCTCATTGGCCTATAGCTCACCAATTAAGCCAGGCCTGTTGGCTAATAAACTTCTGGGACCTGCATGTTTTCAGTTTTAGAGTTGGGATTAAAAGCATATGTCACCAGGCCTGGCATTTTTTTTTTTTTTTTTTTGGTGTGAGTTCTGAGGATTCCAGCCAGACTCTCATGTTTTCAAGGCAAGCACTTTACTGATTGAGCAGTCTCCCAAACCTAACTTATTTATTTTACTTTTGTAGTGCCCATATCCAGAGCCTCATGCATACTACACAAGAGCTTTGCTGCTAAACACAATCACTGCTACACACAATATTTTTTTTTTGTTTTAATATTAGGTCCTATGTCAATGGTTCTCAACCTTCCTAATGCTTCGACCCTTTAATATAGTTCCTCATGTTGTAGTGACCCCCAACCATAAAATGATTTCATTGCTACTTCATAACTGAAATTTCACTGCTGTTATGAATCATAATGTAAAATATTTACTATGCAGGATATCTGGTATTCGACACTCAAAAGGGTTGAGACCCACTGGTTGAGAACAGCTGCCCTATGTGAATAAAGCTTTAGTTACTTTGGAAATTTCTTTGAGGTACAGGATTTGCACTTTCACTTTTGAATTCTAGCACTTGGAACAGAGCCAGGTTCCAAACGAGTCTTGATAAATATTAATTAAATGAATGAATAAATGAATTCAAAGCACCAATGAAAGTCTTTATCTGTTTAGAGAAGTAAACATTTATTCACCAGCATGAGGGAAGGCTGCAGTGAAGAGGTGGCATCTGGCTTGAGTCTTACCTGGTGGTAAGGACACATAGATGAGGACAAGCATAAATGAGGAATGTTGCCTTCCATCACTTGTGACAAAACACCTACCAAAACCAACTTAGGGAGGAAAGGTTTTATTTAGCTTACACATCCCAATCACAGTCCATCATGTAGGCAAATCAGGGTAAGAACTCAAGGGAGGAATCCGGAGGCAGGGACTGAATGAGAGGCAAGGGAAGAGTGTTGTTTACTGGCTTGTTCAGTGCTTGTAGCTGGGTTCCTCAGTATTTGGGGGTACTCCCACAGTGGCTGAGTAGTTGACCAGTCTTCCAGGCTGGGGTGTCCCAGCAGTCCTAATCTGGAGCCAAAGGTTCCTGAGGTGCTCCTAGTCTTGAGTCCATAAAGACCAATTCTGCTATAGGCAAATGAATTAGCAATAGACTAAATCAACTCGGTGCACATAGCAAGCAAGCAGTCCAGATAATAGACTGCTATCAGAAATTGCCTCCCACAACTGGGATGGGTCTTCCTGCATCAACTAAGGCAGTCAGGACAGTTGTTGAAGGGAGGCTTCCTACTCAGATGATCTAACTTATGGAAAATTGATATTAAAACCCATAATAACATATATTAGCTTCTCTTCTTTCTTCCTTCCTTTCTTCATCTTTTATTTGTTCATTAGCATGTGTGTGTGTGTGTGTGTGTGTGTGTGTGTATTGGTGTGTGTGTGTGTGTGAAGATACACATGCATGGCATGCATATGGAGGTAATAGGACAACTCTGTGCAGTTGCTTTTTTCCTTCCACCTTAATGTGGGATCAAACTCAGGTCATCAGACTTGCATGCCAAGCCCTTTACTCACTGGGCCACCCAGCAGACATGACATCCTTCTATTCTACACTGTGCTGAGTTTGTCTCTTGGGAAGAAAATGCTTGGTTGGAGGGCCTATATCCTATTACTTGGAGAACCAGCTGACTGAAACAAATACACATTTCATTGCCAAATGCCTAGAGAACTATGGGGCCTACATGCCTCAAAAGACTGAGAGACAGAGGCTGGGGACAGAGGGAGGAGAAACATGTTGTACAATGTTCCCTGATGTTTGAGAGGCTGAGCAGTTTAAGGCTTCCCTGCCTGAAACGAGTTTGTTAGGCTAGGTCCAATCCTGGAGGTCAAGACTCAAGTGTACCTTAGAGAGGAGGGCATGCTTATTCTGGAGCATGAGCACAAGGGAACATTGGTGAGCACATTGGTCAACAGGTCACTTCTAGCCCTGCCCAGATTTGAGGGGCTGCTGCTATTGAGAAGCACCTGTCAGAGTGAATTAGAGTGGGTGGATCTGGCTGAAAAGCTTGGTGGTATGGCTTGTAGAGCCCATCTCATGACAAGGGTAGGGACTGCTTATGGTAACAAAGAAGGCTATTGGCAGATTGAAAACGTCTGGACAGCACGAAAGCCTGAGATGAAATCTTGTCCCTCTGAAGAAGATCACATCCATTGGGACCTGGTAAGTGTTTGAGGGACTGAACTTGGGACAGGAACTTTAGAAATTTGAATTTAGGGGCAATTAGTATCTTAAAAAGGAAAAAATCCATAGATACCTTTAGAGAATTTGGTGGTGCTCTAAAGCTATGAGAAAAGGGTTCCTAGGGTTGGTAACTTGATTGTGTAAGCTCTGTTGACAAACAGCTCAAGTAGAATGGTTAAGGATTTCATGATATTGTAAGGTTGGTGGAGGGCCTCCTGGGCTCTGCTTAGCCTGTGTACTGGACCTATCCTTAATTCAGATGTTTTAAACACCCATGCACCCCACTCTTAAATTATATAGCTACCATGAAGGAAACAGCATTAAATGGAATGAGAAAATCCTGGGCACAAAATATAGGCTGCATGATTTTAAGTTGCTACTTAGGGCAGGGTGGTTGGATAGAACTAGTTAAAAGCACTTGTCCATAACATTAAAATCTTTGGCTCCATAGTCTCAAACTCAACAACCATATTCTCCTTTTCCCCTGTCCAGAGCAACTGCTCAAGTTTTAGAACACAGGAAAGCCCTCTTCTTCCAGGATGTCACCTCCTCACACTACACTGAGAACAGAAACAAGATAGAAAGCCCTGCCCTTTGTGCTCCATGGTCTCCAGACAGGCAGATTCCTTCTCCATCCTACCAGTCTTTCTTTTCTTCTGGGGAGTGTCCACTTTCCTTCCACATGGGCATTAGGGTTCATCCCTTCTGGTTCCTCCTGCACCTTTAATCCTAGTCTCCCTTATGGCTTTTCTTCAGATAGGATACCAAGCTTTCATGTCAAGTTCTCTCTCCCTTCATGACACAGGCATTTTCCCCCTAGTCCTGGTCCATGTAACATTGTTAAGTTATGATTGTCACACCTATCCTCCCATTCATCATTCAAAACAGTGCACCTTTTCTTCAGCTCATAGGAAGTCTCTGCAACTACTCCTACCAGGGGGTTAAGGACCCCATTATCCTCAAAGCCAGTTCCCAGCATAGTGTGGCCTCTATTGTTCTCATGCTCTCTTTCCAAATATGTATTTTTAATGCCCCACTGCCCAATTTGATCAAAATGTCAAAAAAGCAAATGAAAAATATTTAGAAAGCATAATAAAAATCTATAATACTTTTTGCTGCCTATGAACATATCAAAAATTTCAGGATTTCTTTTTCTTTTTCCCTCTTTGAGACAGTCTCATGGAATTCAGGCTGGCTTTGAACTTAAGGTGTAGCAAAAGATGGCCTTGAAATTCCTTATCTTCCTGCTTCTACCTCCCAAGGGTTAGGATTACAGGTGTGCATTGGTGTGCCCACCTTAAAGAAATTGTAATAAGAATTTCAAAGGAAAAATGATATTGTTGTGAATGAGCATATTCATGCAATCTAGAGTTAAGGTTCTCCTTACTTAGAAACTTATCTAGGAAAGACTATGGATGTTGGTAGAGTGGTTGCCTAACATGCATGAAGCACTAGCTCTTCATTTACTACATAAATGGGATATGGTAGTGTCTATCATTCCAGAAGATAAAGATGAGAGAAACAGAAGTTCAAGGGTATCCTCCACTCTAGTGAGTTCCAGTCCAGCCTGGGTACAAGATATGTTGTCTCAAAAGCAAAAGGTGTGTGTGCGTGCATGCGTGTGTGTGTGTGTGTGTGTGTGTGTGTGTGTGTGTGTGTGTGTGTGATGACCAAATCAGAGTAGTTACAATTTCCGTCTCTTCTAACATAATGTTATTTTGATTATGAAATTTCACACTGAATATAGTTTAATGAGTTTGGGGAATATAATAAAACCAAAAGGTATAGTTTAGTATGCTAAAAGTTATTTAAGACAAATATTTTCAGGAAAACTTTATTGCTTATTAAAAATAACAGTACTTTAGCTAACATTTTAGAAAGGTTTATGTATATTTTAATTTGAAAATAAAGTACTGTATTCAATTCTCTTCAGATGATGTAATAAAATAATAAATCAGGCAAAACAGAGCTTGTTCCCTGGGCATAAGGGGCAACTCTGGCCCATTCTTTATTATTCTCAGCTGCTGAAGTGAAAAAGAATAATATTTTCACCTGTGGAAATGATCTAAAATTCAAATTCCAGAATTGACAAATTAAATGTTGCACTGGCAGATCTCCACACCCACTCATGTCTAGTTTGTTACTGTTTTGCCCACAGCAACAGAATGTCTGCCTCAAAAAATCCTAAAAGAGTTTACTTTCCTAAAAGAGTTTACTTTCTAGACACTGGGGATTTGTCTTAGGTGGTGAAGTGTTTGCCTGATATGCACAAAGCCTGGAGTTCCATCACCAGCACCTCTGAAACTGGATATGGCTGTGCATACCTGTCATACAAGCATAAGGGAGGTAGAAGCAAGGATAAGTTGAAGGTCATCCTTGCTAAATAGAAAGTTGGAGGATATCTCAGGCTAAGTGAGATTCTGTTTCAAAACACTAAAAATTGAATTTACCTTCTGTCCTATTACAAACAAGTTTAACAACACCTGAAGTGAAATCTTAAAGTATAGTATTTGCTCTCTAAATTATCTAATTTGCTATATTTGAATTTTATAGAAGTTGGACTCACCAAAATACTATTGTATATAAAATATATCTTAAGAAAAACTAAAGAATCTTACAGAACATTTTATTAAAATGGCCAAAACCAAAGTCAAATTTCTTTCACAGTAGGTTTCAGTATATACTAGCATACAAAAATAATAAGAATTAAGTAAAGCATCCAAGGAGTGGATTATATAGTTTAAGGAGGGGATGTGTGCTTAACATACACAAGATCTGGGTATAGTAACCAGCACTGGAAGGCAGATAGACAGAGACAGGAATACAAATTGAACATTTGGAAATCAAGAAAATTGGAAAAGGCCTTTCAGTTCCCACCTGTGCTGGGAGCTGAGCCCCAGCACTGGACTCGATCCCACATGGCCTACACCCTACTTGCAGCTCTGCTCCCTAGGATCACAGGCTCATGAGCTCACAGGATCACAGGCTCACAGGAAGGAAAGGCTCCAGTTAGAGACAGGGAGGCCAGATAACACCAGGGATAACCAGATGGTGAGAGGCAAGCCTAAGAACACAAGTAACAGAAATCAATTTGACTTGGCAACATCAGAACCCAGTTCTCCCACCACTGCAAGCCCTGGATACTCCAACACACATATAAAGCAAGATTCAGATTGAAACTGTCATTTCATGAAGATGACAGAGGACTTTAAGAAGAATATAAATAACTGCCTTAAAGAAATAAAGGAGAACAAAAGTAAACAAGTAGAAGCCCTTAAAGAGGAAACACATAAATCCCTTAAAGAAATACAGGAGAATGCAATTAAATAGGTGAAGGAATTGAACAAAACTGTCCAGTATCTAAAAGTGGAAATAAAATAATTAAAGACAACTCAAAGGGAGACAGCCCTGGAGATGGAAAAACCTAAGAAAGAGAACAGGAGTCACAGATGCAAGCATTACCAACAGAATACAAGAGATAGAAGAGAGAATCTCAGTGGCAGAAGACACAATAAAAGACAAGGAAAATACAAAAAGCAAAAAGCTCCTATCTCAAAACATTCAAGAAATCCAGGACATGGTGAAAAGACCCAACTTGAGAATAATAGATATAAAAGAGAGTCAAGATTCCCAACTCAAAGGGCCAGCAAATATCTTCAACAAAATTATAGAAGAAAACTTTCCTAACCCAAAGAAAGAGATGCCGATGGAAATACAAGAAGCCTACAAAATACCAAACAGATGGGAAGAGAATAGAAATTCATCTTGTCACATAATAATTAAAATACCAAATACACTAAACAAAGAAAGAATATTGAAAACAGTAAGAAAAGGTCAAGAAACATATAAAGGCAGACCTATCAGAATTACACCAGGCTTTTCACCATAGACTATGAAAGCCAGAAGATCTTGGGCAGATGTCAAACAGACCCTAAGAGAACACAAATGCCAGCCCAGGCTACTATACCCAGCAAAAATTTCAATTATCATAGATGGAGAAACCAAGGTATTCCAAGATAAAACCAAATTTATATAATAATAATACCTTTCCACAAATCCAGCCATACAGAGGATAACAGAAGGAAAAGTTCAACACAACGAGGGAATCTACACCTGAGAAAAAGCAAGAAATTAATCTTTTCACAACAAATCCAAAAGAAGAGAAACACACAAACATAAGTCCACCTCTAACAACAAAACCTAACAGGAACCAACAATCATTGGTCCCTAATATCTCTCAACACTGACGGATTCAATTCCCCAATAAAAAGACATAGGCTAACAGACTGGATTTGTAAACAGGATCCAGCATACAGGAAACACACCTCAAAGTCAAAGACAGACATTGCCTCAAAGTAAAAGCATGGGAAAAAAATTTTCCAAGCAAACAGGCACAAGAAACAAGCTGGAGTAGTCATTCTAATATAAAAAAATACACTTTTAAACAAAAATTATCAAAAATGATGGGAAAAGATACTACATACTCATCGAAGGAAAAATCCAAGATGAACTCTCAATTCTGAACCTCTATGCTCCAAATGCAAGGGCACCACCATTTGTAAATGAAAGGTTACTAAAGCTCAAAGTACACATTGAACTACACACAATAATAGTAAGATTTCAACACCCCACTCTCAGCAATGGACAGATCATGGAAACAGAAACTAAACAGAGACATGGTGAAACTAAAAAAGAGTTATGAACCAAATGAATTTAACCGATATTTACAGAACATTTCACCATAAAAAAAGAATATACCTTCTTCTCAGCACCTCATGGTACCTTCTCACAAATCAACCATCTACTAGGACACAAACAAACCTCAACAGATACAAGAACATGGGAGCAATCAAATGTATTCTATTCTATTGGACCACCATATACATAGACTGGTCTTCAATAGCAACCAAAACAACAGAAATCCCACATACATGTGGAAACTGAACAACTATCTACTCAGTGATAACTTGGTCAGGGAAGATAAAGAAATTAAAGACTTTTTAGAATTCAATGTAAATGTAGGCACAGCATATCCAAAGATATGGGACACAATGAAAGCAGTTCTAAGAGGAAAATACATAGCTCTGAATGCCTCCATAAAGAAATTGGAGAGATCATACACCAGCAGCTTAACAGCTCATCTGGAAGCTCTAGAACAAAAAGAAGCACAAATACCCGAGAGGAGGAGATGGCAGGAAATAAACTCAGTAGAAATCAACTAAGTAGAAACAAAGAGAACAATACAAAGAATCAACAAAACTAGAAGCTGGTTCTTTGAGAAAATCAACAAGATAGATAAAACCTTAGCCAGACTAAACCAAGGACATAGAAACACTATCCAAACTAACAAAATCAGGAATGAAAAGGAAGACATAACAAGAGAAAATGAGGAAATTAAAAAAAAATCAGATCTTACTACAAAAGCCTATACTCAAGAAAACCAGAAAACCTGGATGAAATGGATGATTTTCTAGACAGATACCAGGTACCAAAGTTAAACCAGGATCAGATAAACCATTTAAACAGCCCATAATCCCCAAGGAAATACAAGCAGTCATTAAAAGTCTCCCAACCATAAAAATCACATGATCAGATGGTTTTACTGCAGAGTTCTATCAGACTTTCAAAGAAGATCTAATACCAATACTCCTCAAACTATTCCATAAAATTGGAAGAAAAGGAATACTACCCAATTCTTTCTATAAA
Organism: Montemys delectorum; assembly: GCA_019843815.1. NCBI lineage: Eukaryota > Metazoa > Chordata > Mammalia > Rodentia > Muridae > Montemys > Montemys delectorum. The sequence goes on along the minus strand of JADRCD010067407.1, from coordinate 6 downwards.
GCCACA
>JADRCD010067397.1:0-29877 GCA_019843815.1 Montemys delectorum | reverse complement strand
CCCCCCCCCACACCCACGTATTCCCACCTCTCTGCCTTGGTATGCCCCTACACCAGGGCATTGAGCCTTCACAGGGCCAAGGGCCTCTCCTCCCATTGATGACTGACTAGGCCATCCTCTGCTACATATGCTGCTGGAGCCATGAGTCCCACCATGTGTACTCTTTGGTTGGTGGTTTAGTCCCTGGGAGCTCTAAGAGTACTAGTTAGTTCATAGTGGTGTTTGTCCTAAGAGACTGCAAACCCCTTCAGCTCCTTCAGTCCTTTCTCTAACTCCTCCATTGGTGACCCCGTGATCAGTTCAATGGTTGACTGTGAGCCTCTACTTCTGTATATGTCAGGCTCTGGCAGAGTCTCTCAGGAGACAGCTATATCAGGCTCCTGTCAGCATGCACTTCTTGGCATCCACAATAGTATCTGCGTTTGGTGACTGTATATGGGATGGATCCCCAGGTGGGGCAGTCTCTGGATGGCCTTTCCTTCAGTCTCTGCTCCACACTTTGTCTCTGTAGATGCTCCCATGAGTATTTTGTTACCCCTTCTAAGAAGGACCAAAGTGTCCACACTTTGGCCTTCCTTCTTCTTGAGCTTCATGTGGTCTGTGAGTTGTATCTTGGATATTCCAAATTTTGGGGCTAATAGTCACTGATGAGTGAATGCATACCATGTATGTTCTTTTGTGATTAGGTTACCTCGGTTTCTGTTGTTAAGCCTCCCTTTTCAGTTCTGATTTTATTAATTTGGATACTGTCTCTGTGTCCTCTAGTTAGTCTGGCTAAGGGTAATCACATTTTTGTTGCCTTGTTATGAAGTCAGCTTTCTTAGATTCTAGTGTGAGTGAATACATGGGTTTATCTTTGTCAAAAATGAGAGGATTTTTTTTATTACTATTCATTTTGTGTGTTTAGGCAGAATCTCATTGTGTTGCTCACACTGGCCTAAAGGTTATTTGCTCCAGGCCATCCTCAAACACATGATCTTCTGTTTCTGCTTTCTGAGTGCTAGGATTGCAGCATGTACCATCACAGCCATCACAATTCCTGTCTTTTTAAAAACTAAATATCATTTCATTGTATACATTGACATTTTCTTCGTCCGCTCATCCACACTTGCACACTTGCACACACCCACACATTCAGAGATGCACACATCATGCTTGCATACATTGAAGTTCCATGTTGTGACTACTGTGAAATCAGTTTTTTTTCTACTTCATCCCAAAGTTTCTGTTTCTTTGTATCTGGACTCTTGATTTCTATGCCATTTATTTCCACACTGAAAATGGTGAAGCCTCGAGTGACTTCAGGTACTTCTTTCTTACCTCCATAATGCATGCCAGAGGTGCAAGTGTGTGGTGTACCTTTTGAGCTTCAGTAGCTAACATTATTTTGCACTGTATAATTACTTTCTTGCCAACATTTTACCTGCTGTGTGGACTAGTGCTATAGAAGCAAAGCAAGCAAGCCTCTTTGTGAGTTTTCCCAACATTTTCCCCTGTCCATTTTACTACTGAGTAGTTTTCTGAGCCAGAAACCTCCCATCTTTTCTCAGCCTCAGCTGGAGGTGACGTTCCTGCAGTTGCAGAGTGTTTGTCAGGTGCCTGTCCCTACCCAGTGCTGTCGGAGCCTGTCCTGGCCCTCAGCGTCATGTCTCGATCCCACACACAGCATTCCCAGGTTTCTGCAGAGCGTCTCACCGGGCCCTCATCCTTCCAGATTTCTGTGCCGTCTGCATGCTGTTGTCTTCTTTAACTTCCTGTACCTTCTACTACTTTTGAGGCAGTTACATGTTCTTTTGGACTGAGGCTTATGTGCTCTTGATCTGAATTGCTGTTAATTTACTTAGAAAGGAAAATTTCAGTAAATGTCTCAGTAGCTCAACATTTATTTATTTAATGTAGATTAGATCCACAGACAGCAATTCTAGCACTCTGAAGATAGATACAGGAAGATTGAAAGTTCAAGGCTAGTATGAACTACTACGTAGAGATATGTCTTAAAAACAACCTCTTAAATTATCTTTGTTTAAATTTGAAACTTTTTTTAAATTACACTTTAGGTAATTCACAGTTGTAGAAATGTGTCAGATCATTCTCAAGTTCCATTGGGGGGGACTATGAGTCTATATTTTATATCTCTCCAGATTAATGCTTCCAGTTAGTGTTCTTTAGTCCTGTCTGACCTAAAACTCACAGAGATATTCTCGCCTCTGACTCCAGAGTGCTGGAAACATAGCATTAGGCTTAGCATTTGTTACTTTCTCATAAACTAAAATTTTCAAATTCTTGGTGTAATAAATCATATTGTTACATAACATGATTTTATTTTGGACTATGTAATCTGTTATTCATTTAATTAAAACCTGCTTTTTAGTGTAATTATGAATATCCATCTATCATTTACCTATCTGCCTACCTGCCTAGTTACCTATGCTAAGGATTTATCCCAGGGCCATGTGAATTCTGCACAATCTACCATGAAGTTATATTACTCTTTGCTCTTTTAAGAACTTAATTAAGGGGGCTGGAGAGATGGCTCAGCGGTTAAGAGCATTGACTGCTCTTCTTAAGATCCTGAGTTCAATTCCCAGCAACCACATGGTGGCTAAAAGCCATCTTTAATAGGATCTGATGCCCTCTTCTGGTGTCTCTGAAGACAGCTATTAGTGTACTCATATACATAAAATAAATAAATATATCTTAAAAAAAAACTTAAGACAGGGTCCCACTATTTTCCATGATGGCCTCAAACTCATGATACTCCTGGGCTATGAAGCAGCTGGGCTTACAAGTGTCTAACAACAAGCCTGGCTCCAAACTTCCATCTTAGTAACATTCCCATCTTGAAAAAAAAAAGAAAGGACTGATTCCTTCCAGTCTGTCTGGGCCGGTGCCCTGAGCAGACTTTGGGCACAAACTCCACAGCCAGTCCCACAACACACAAAGGAAGCTCCACTCCCAGGTGCTCTAACACATCCAGGATCAGAGGTGAGGAGGACACAACATCTATCCCAACACTGGGAGTAAGTGGGACCAGCAGGACCCAGGCACACAGGAACTCCACCAGCCCAGTGGCTTGGGTTGCTTCAGGTCTCTCTGGGCCAGTGCCCTGAGCAGACCTTGGGCACAAACTCCACAGCCAGTCACACAACATCCAGAGGAAGCTCTAACAAGCCCAGGATCACAGGATCCCAGAATCACAGGATCCCAGAGATAGCTTGATTCTGAGGAGTTCTGACACAACCAGGATCACAGGAAGGACAGGTAGCACTAGAGATAACCAGATGGCGGGGGGCGGGGGGGCAGGGGGCAAGCATAAGAAAATAAGCAACACAAACCACCGGAAAAGCAAGATTAAGATCTAAAATCACTTCTTATGATGATGATACAGGACTTTAGGAAAGACATAAATAGTTCCCTCAAGGAAATACAGGAGAACACAGGTAAAGAGTTAGAAACCCTTTAAGAGGAAACACAAAAATCCCTTAAAGAACTACAGGAAAACACAATCAAACAGGTGGAGGAAATGAACAAAACCATCCAGAATCTAAAAATGAAAATAGAAACAATAAAGAAATCAGAAAGAGAGACAACCTTAGAGATAGAAAACCTAGGAAAGAAATCAGGAGTCATAGATGCAGGCATCACCAACAGAATACAACAGATAGAAGAGAGAATCTCAGGGGCAGAAGACACCATAGAAAACACTGCCACAACAGTCAAAGAAAATGCAAAAAGCAAAAAGCCGGGCTGGAGAGATGGCACAGCGGTTAAGAGCAGTGACTGCTCTTCCAGAGGTCCTGAGTTCAATTCCCAGCAACCACATGGTGGCTCACAACCATCTGTAATGGGATCTGATGATCTCTTCTGGTATGTCTGAAGACAGCTACAGTGTACTCATATACATAAAATAAATAAACAAATATTTTTTAAAAAAAAAAAAAAAGCAAAAAGCTCCTAACCCAAAACATCCAGGAAATCTAGGATGCAATGAAAAGACCAAACCTAAGGATAATAGGTATAGAAGAGAGTGAAGACTCCCAATGTAATGGGCCAGTAAATATCTTCAACAAAATTGTGGAATAAAACTTCCCTAACCTAAACAAAGAGATGCCCATGAACATACAAGAAGCCTGCAGAACTCCAAATAGACTGGACCAGAAAAGAAATTCCTCCCGTCACATAATAATCAAAACACCAAATGCACTAAACAAAGAAAGAATTTTAAAAGCAGTAAGGGAAAAAGGTCAAGAAACATATAAAGGCAGGCCTATCAGAATTACATCAGACTTCTCATCAGAGACTATGAAGGCTAGAAGATCCTGGACAGATGTCATACAGACCCTACAAGAACACAAATGCCAGCCCAGGCTACTATACCCAGCAAAACTCTCAGTTACCATAGATGGAGAAAACAAGATATTCCATGACAAAACAAAATTTACACAATATCTTTCCACAAATCCAGCCCTACAAAGGATAATAGAGATGGAAAACACCAACATAAGGAGCAAAACTACACCCTAGGAGAAACAAGAAGATAATCTTTCAACAAATCCACACAAACCTAATTCCACCTCTTATAACAAAAACAACAGGAAGTGACACTTTTTCTTAATATCTTTATATGAAAATTAATATTACCAACATATCCTAATCGATTGAAATCCAGTAATATGAGGAATTAGAAATTTGTTGATTGTCATCCAATGGTCTCTCTAATTTGGTAATTGGACAAATAGGTCCAATATTGTACAATCTATATACACTTTCTGCTTGTTTGTACGTGACAGTGTCTTGCTGTGTACAATATAATTTTCTTGAAATCTTGCTTCTCCTATCTCAGCCTATTGGCAGTATTGTTTATTTCATGTTTTTACACTATACTATGATTTTCAGAACAGCTTACATATTTGAAAAGTATTTATACAGCCAAAAGAAATGTAGACAATTTACTTCGGAGGTAGCTTGTAAGAGAACAACAAAGAGTGAGACTGAATGCTTTGCTTGACATTTGTTAAGTATAGAAACAAGTTTGAAGAAGAGGACTTTATAAGTTACTCTTTCTCTGAGATGAATGCTTTTCCAAATTATCACAGCCAATGAATCAGATTCTTACCCACACCTAATGTCTGTGCCACCCTCCAAGCAGAACCATTGTTCATTGAAACAGTTGGTGAATGGCTTTATGGATAGACCATCTTAATACACACACCATTTCTTAAATGAATGTAACCTGTTTTCTGTGGGCTGAGAATAGTCTCTCACTCAAGTCAAATAGCTTTGACCATAGCAGGAAGTCTGTATCCAAAAATCGTGCCTACAACTCATTCCTTGGCGCAGCAGAACTGTCAACTCTCAGCTTAGCTCCAATGAAGGTAATGTGATGTGAGGGTCATTGAAGTACAGCCGTATTACAGTGAAATCCAATGTCTAAAAATTGTTCTTATTTTGGGCTTGTACCACAGTAAGAGCCAAGATTTTAAACTCTACTAAATACAAAACAAACAAACAAGCAAGCAAAAAGGCTTTATAAATATTAGTAGTGATGTATTATTTTAAAACATACAGTTAATATGTTTAGAGTTATTCAAAATTTATATTGAGAAAAACATATGTATTTTCGGTATTGCTGTAGACAAGCATCTACATAAGACTGTTAAATTGATTGTTGATTTATATCAAACAACTTTTATAGTAATTTTTATTGTTATAATATTTTATAAATTTTAAGGAATATGACAAAAAAGATATTGTAGGTACTGAAGGGGGGGTTTCTGGGAGGAGTTAGGGTACAAAAGGAAAACAAGAATGTGATTTAATTCTATTTATTTAAAATATGTTTTTAAATATTAACAAATTCAGATAAATTGAAATCATGTATCTTTTCTCATCATAATGCATTAAAACTTAAATCAATTAAAAAAAAAGAAAGAAAAAGAAAAGCTTTTATGTGTGTGAGTATCTTGCTTGCACGTGTGGATGTGCACTCATGCATGCCTGTACTCCTACACCAGAGGAAGGTGCCAGTGCCCCACACCAGAGGAAGGTGCCAGTGCCCCCACACCAGAGGAAGGTGCCAGTGCCCCCACACCAGAGGAAGGTGCCAGTGCCCCACACCAGAGGAAGGTGCCTGTGCCCCTGGAAGTAGAGTTAGAGAGGATTGTGATCTACCTGCTGTGAGTCCCAGGGACTGGCCAAAGCAGGGTCTTCTGCTAAGCAGTGAGTTGAGTGCTTTTAGCTGGGGAGCCATCTCTCTAGTCCTCAACATTCCTGTTTTAATTACTATACTTAAAGCTGCTTTATTTATCTATTTATATATAGTTTTAAAATAAATGGATTCTTAGATATATAAAAGCAAAATTGAATATATTTATGGAATACTATGTGATGCTTCCATGTGTGTATGCTACACTCTGTGCAGTGTTTAAATCAGGTTAAACACATCTATTTTCTCATATATTTTATTGTTCATTGTGAGTTACAGTCTCAAAAGCCCCAGATTATAATTAAAACTTGGGATCCCACACGTCCACATTCTGACTGTCAGCACTAGCTTCTGGCATGTCCATATTCTGACTGTTGGTATCACAGGCCTCTCCTTCACTGGCATGTCCATATTCTGACTGTTGGTATCACAGGCCTCTCCTTCACTGGCATGTCCATATTCTGACTGTTGGTATCACAGGCCTCCTTCACTGTCCCTGACACATGTTCTTTCTTTTGAGTGTCATTGCTTTAGGTTTGGGAAGTACACAGACTATTTTTATTATCTGCAATAGCACACAGGGATTTTGTACTTTTTCCTACCTAATCTCTTCCATTTTCTTTCTTCTCCTCCCTCTCTTCCTCTTTCCCTCCCCAGTCTGTATTAGGGATCAAATTTTGGGTCTCAAGATTGCTAGGCAAATACTCTGCCACTGTTGTATCCTTAGTCCTTGGATGATCTTGAACTCTTTATTCTCTTGTATCTTCCAAGGGCTGGGATAATAGGCATTAACTCCAACACCAGGCCCTTTACCCACCTCCTTGATTTTTTTTTCACTTTTAATTTTTGCTATTTGAGTGTCTATGTGTATGCATGTGCATGCCAGTGCCGGCAGACATCCAGGGTAGTGTTGGATTCCTCGAGCTAAGCAAGCTAATTTTTGTGCTGTATAAAACCCTGTTTCAACATTTTGTTTATGGACAATGTTTTTGGAAATATACCTCATACTAGCAACTTTAATTATTCCAGCACACCAATAACAAAAATATACTAGCTGGCATTTCGAACACAGAACATATTCAGCAGTGTTCTCTTCTCCTTAAGTATATTCCCTAGTTTAATCTTCCCAGCAACCATCTAAGACAGGAATTGACTAATAGCATTATGTTTGGAGAAACTGAGACGTAGAGAAGATTTGAAAGTGAACTGATATTTATAGTGGAGCCCACACTTTAGTTCTTTTCAATTAAAAATGTTTCATTAGTATTAGAATGTACTACTAGGGTAGTTCAAATTGTTTTCATAGTAGGTCGACTGCCTCCTTTAATAACTCCTTTATGTGCATCGTTCACTGCTTACAACTTTTCTCTTCCTTTCCTATCAGGACAGTTCTCATTCTCAGCTTCCTTTCCAGCTTGATTCCCTTTCCTTGAATGTCATAGGCTGTACCCAGACCACAGTGTCACATGGCCTTTGGAACCTTCCTTCCTGTTTCACCAGTGTTTCTCCTCTGACCTCCCCAGTTATCAGTGTGAGTGGTACAGCACAGCCAACTGTGCGCCTGCTCTTCTTGCACCCTCTGCTCTGCAGCTCCTTTAAGCTCCCCACCACTGTGGTCAGTACATGTTTTTCAGCTGTTTTTCCCACTTAAGTGCATCCGAAGTTCATTGTGAGTGGTTTCATTATTTCGGGGTTTGTTTTGTTTTGTTTTGTTTTAAAGATTTATTTTATTTATTTTTATGTGTACAGTACACTGTAGCTGTACAGATGGCCGTGAGCCATCATGTGTATGTTTGCTGAGAATTAAACTCAGGACCTCTTTCTGCTCCTGCCTGCTCGCTCTGGAGTAATTCACTGTAGCTGTCTTCAGATGCACCAGAAGAGGGCGTCCGATCTCATTATGGGTGGTTGTGAGCCACCATATGGTTGCTGGGATCTGAACTCAGGACCTTCTGAAGAACATTTCAGTGCTCTTATCCTCTGAGCCATCTCGCCAGCCCGGTTTCATTATTTCTAACATCAAGATATAGTGATAGTTAAAACATTCCTATTTGCTGGGCAGTGGTAGCACACACCTTTAATCCCAGTACTTGGGAGGCAGAGGCCGAGGCATAGGCAGGTGGATTTTTGAGTTGGAGGCAGCGTGGTCTACAGAGTTCCAGGACAGCCAGGGATACACAGAGAAACCCTGTCTCGAAAAACAAAACAAAACAAAACAAAATCTTATTTATTGAAATGCAAATGAATAAATTTATTTCTTGAAATGCCATTTTGATCTTAAATGTTATTCCCATTTAAAAGATATGAAAAACTGGTTAAATTATGAATTTAAGTGGGGTATTAACTTCAGTTCATCCAAGATTTATGGAGTGTCTATGATATGCCTGTTACTATTCAAACCCCTACCTGGATTAGTAAACAATTCAAAAATATCTCCTTATTTAGCTTATGGTAGATAAGTAGAATTTGATGGACAGAATAAATGACTCACACAGTATGAAGTTTACATGATGGAAGTCACGGTGAAAGAATAGAAGAGAAAGAAGGTGCTGAGAGAAGCCTGCTGCTCTCTGACTAGTGTGACCAGGAAGGCTCAAACGAGGCTTCGAAGGCAGGCATGCAAGGCTGGAGAGGTCGGTGCTAAAGAGCACATGCTGCTCTTCTAGAGGACCCTGACACCTCTGACCTCTGTACATACATACGTATATACATATGTACATACATACATACATGCATAATTAAAAATAATAAGAAAGTAAGACTGGCAAATTTGGGTAAAGAATTCACTGCTAAGAGTAAGGACAAGGGCCTGTCCAAAGTAAAGAGCAAATGTGAACAGTCTCTGGGTGGCATCTGACAAGGGAGGAGGAAGTCTAAAAAATAATTAGGACTTGTTACATAGAACCTAAGAACTTTGACTTTTCTCTGAGCAACATGGAAAATCACTGAAAGGTTTTGAGTATATCAGAGATAAGCTAGCTAACATTTAGCCTATTAAAATGCTTAAATTAGGGGGCTGGCGAGATGGATCAGCGGGTAAGAGCATTGACTGCTCTTCTGAAGGTCTTGAGTTCGGATACCAGCAACCAATTGGCTCACAACCACCCGTAATGAGATCTGACGCCCTATTCTGGTGTGTCTGAAGACATCTACAGTGAATTATGCCAGAGAGAGTGGGACCGGAGCGAGCGGGGCTGGCAGAAGTCCTGAGTTCAATTTCCAGCAGCCACACACATGATGGTTCATGGCCATCTGTACAGCTACAGTGTACTCATACACATAAGTAAAATAAACCTTAAAAAATGCTTAAATTAAACCTTGTTGAGAATAATGTGTGTAAGAATGTGTCATCTTGGGCTGGTGAGATAGCTCAGTGGTTAAGAGTACTGGCTGCTCTTCCAAAGGTCCTGAGTTCAAATCCCAGCAACCACATGGTGGCTCACCACCATCCTTAATGAGATCTGACTCCCTCTTCTGGAGAGTCTGAAGACAGCTACAGTGTAATTACATATAATAAATAAATCTTTAAAAAAAAAAAAAAAGAATGTGTCATCTTTAGAGTGGTGGGAAATGGCAGAATTGGCCTTTTTTCCTGTTGGTGTTCCCACTGCTCTATGGATCCAAATGTTGTTTGAACCCTGTTTTTACACTGACAATATATACAGTTGTCTCTACTTTTTTTTTTTTCAAGACAGAGTTTCTCTGTATAGCCCTGGCTGTCCTGGAACTCACTCTGTAGACCAGGCTGGCCTTGAACTCAGAAATCCGCCTGCCTCTGCCTCCCAAGTGCTGGGATTAAAGATGTGCACCACCACCACCCAGCCTGTCTCTACTTGAAAGTAGTGGCCCAAGGCATAGAAAAGTTTATTTTAGCTCCATTGAGGAAAATAAATGAGAATTAAACCCATGCTTCCCGATTCTTAGTCCTGGAATTGAGTTTGTATTTTGGTGATTAAAAAAAATAAGCATGTTTGTTGTCTTATGAAAACAACATTAAACTGTGTACCAAGTGAGGCTTTAGGTTTGTAGTGCTAAGTTACAAATAACGGAAAGTTTTCATTTAAAATGGTATGGGTCTACTCAAACCCAACTTTGGTTCTGTTCCTGGTACTTAGTAACTTTTACCCACTTTTGCTAGTTTGCCCAACAGATAACCTCTAGGGATGCCTCAGGTGGGCAATACCCCAACCACGCTTGGTTTAGAAAACGCCCACTCACAATTCTGTTCTTACAGAGAAGGTAGGATCTTGTAGGATCTTGGTTTAAATCAGTGTGCCCCCGAGCAGCCTGCACTTCTGAGTGACAGAGACAGACAGGAAGTGATAAAGTCTGTACTTCCACTTTTCAAATTTTAATTACGTGAGATTACAGTGTGATTTCTGAATTACGGAATTTACCATGAAGCTTTGTAATTGGTTTGTACTTTCCAGCTTCCTAAATTAAAAGTTGCACAGTGGGTGATATGCTATGTTGTGGCTGACAAACTTATTTTTGTTTGATAAGATTCTATCTGATCCTCAAAGTATATTTCTTTATTGATTCTCTTTGAACAACTTAATTAAATTGTAAAATATTTGCTTTTTAGGACTTTTACTTGGGGCATTTTAAAATGTAGGAATAGCTAGTTTGTAACTATCTCAACAAAGATAGCTGGGGATAGGGACTGTCCCACCCTGCTTGCTGTCTTGTCATTAGGGTTTGTATACGGTGTTTTAGGATCTCCTTCCTGTACACATATTCCATTGTGGACAGTCTGCAAACACTTGACTAGCATAGCTCAAAGCCATGAAAAAAAAAGAAAGAAAGAAAACAAATCTGAGAAACTGTTACAGCCAAAGGATCCTAAAGTCATAGATAAATGTGTTACTATGTCTCAGGTCAGTGTTTACAACAGAAAAAGCGGATGGGGATTGTCAGGCCTGGAAGCAACAGAAAACAGATCTGAGTACACTGTGGATTTCATTCATAATTATGTACCAATACTGGTTCCTGAATCTTTACAAACATAGCTGAAGAATGTAAGATGCTAATGGGGAAAGTCCCTGCTTGGTACATGGAAATACCTTCTCAATTTTTCTTTAAACCTAAGATTATTCCAAATAATGTCTAATGTAAATTGTATTTCATCATTTTTAGAAACTCAGAATTATGTAGAATTTTAAATATCTGCAACAAAAATAATTCACTGCTAGTTAAACTACAATTTATAAGAAACATTTTCTAGCATTTGTGTCTTAGGCTGATATTTTCACGTGTACATTTGTCCCATCTTGTCAGAAATGTCACTCTAAAATACTAGTGTGTGTTTCTCTTTGTAAGTCAAACAGCACTGAGAAAAAGGCTAGAAAACGAAGCCTGACTTCTTTTCTCCCTTCTGTTCTTTTCAGAACACATATCTTACAGATATTCAAATGTGTTTTCATTTTCTTCTGGTTACAAAAAAGACTATTCAAACTTTATGTTCATGACTTTAAATTACAGGAAACTGTTTTGAGGATTCATCAGTTAGTTACACTTGAGATTAGTGTGATTTGTTTTTAGATGTCTCAAATGAGTCACCTCAGAGTCACGGAGAGGTTACCACTCACCACACTTACCGCTCGGATTCCCTGTCTTCTCGGGACTGAGCTATAAAGCAGTAAAAACTTAGTTACTTAGTTAGTGCTTGTTCTCTGTTTCAGCAGCACTCCGCTCAGAGTGCTACCTGTCAACTGTCTTGCAGTCATTCAGTGCAGTTACAATGCATAACACCTTTGGTTGTAATAGATGAATTGAAAATAACAAATTGGAACATAACAGTTCTAACTATGCTGTAAGTTAATATTGTGGCCTCTCTGACCGTTGATCCTAATTTCATAATATAGCCATAAAATGTTATTTAACCTTTAAAACAGTTTGTTTTAAAGAGATAGCTTTTTAAAAGTGTTCTGTAGAACAAAGTAGTTTTGAAGGAGGAGAGAGCTTGGCTCTGCCTTTGTGTGATGCAAACTCTTTTTTTGTTGAGTTTTTTCCTCTGTGTCTGTAACATAAAATACTTTTAAAATGTAAGCTCTATACTTGCATCTGAGACTAAGCAACCTGTGTTGTGTCATGACCCTGCTAATACCACAGACCTTCTGTAACACTACTCCCAGAGAAAACCCACATCCTATGTATACCTTAGATTTATTTTGAAATCTTTATGAAAAGAACATGGGGGAGGTTACTAATTGTTTCTGTTATTTCCTTTAGGGTTTTATATTTATTTATAACCAGTGTTTTTTCATTTTAACTAACAGGACTAAAATAGCATGGTCTATTAAGTAATTATTTCAAATTCTAGAAGTTACATATAAAATTTTAATGTCTATGTTTTAGGTGAAAATTTTGCTTGTACGTCAGATATCTGAAGAAAACTCAGGAAAGGGAAAGCCAGTGGGACTCAGAGTAGTCATTGCATACATGTAATCTAGAAACTGTTATAGTGGCCAATACATACGTGTAATCTAGAATCCATGCTGATACAATACTAGTAAATTGCTGCAAGTATACACACTGAAGATCTCGTTTTCTTTTGAGACATGGTCATATGTAGCTCAGGCTGGCTTTGGATTCAAGATCCTTATGTCTCATCTTCAGTGCTGAATTCAGGCATGGCTATCTCCAAGCGTTTGTAAACCTATTTTATTAATCACTATTTAGATTTATTTTGTGTTCTTTTTAAATTTTTGTTTACTTTATTGTGTGTAGGTGTGAATATGTCTGTGTGCACACAATACGTATATGTAGAACCTGGAACAACTTTTTGAGTCAGTTCTTTCCATCTTTTAGCTCAAATTCAGACTTTCCTACAAGCACTTTCATTTGCTGAGCCATCTTGCCAGCCTTCTTCTGCATTCTTATGTGAAGTCTTAAGATAGATGCATAGCTACAAAATTACTTTAACACAATATTTTTATTTTACTTTTGCTGGTGTGTATGATACCTAGATACAAAATTACTTTTAACATAGTATTTTTATTTTGTTTTGATGGTGTATATATATGTATATATATTGTATATATTTTAGTGTTAGAAATTGAACCAAGTTACAATGTTATCAGCAAAGCTCCCTGTCTGTCTCAGGAGACCTTGGGCTGCTTGGCTCTACCTCCTTCTCTGGTGCAGGTAAGTCATGTTTGCCTTCACAAGGAAGGTTCAGCTATGCCTGCCTTTGTATTTCTCTGCTGTGTTTATTTATTGAGAAAGCATCTCATAGCCCTGGCTGCCCTGGAACTCACTGTGTAGACCAGGCTGGCTTCAAACTCAAAGAGATCCACCTGCCTCTGCTCCCGAGTGCTGGGACTAAAGGCGGCTGTCCTCATGCCCATGCCATGCCATGCCCAGCTGTTTCTGTTGTATATGAAGGCTGTTGCTCTTGCTGTTCCTCATATTTGAAAGTCTTTACTGTGTGATATTTTTCATGTCTGACTCTTTTTTACTATTTGAATTTCAGCCTAGAGTCTTCCAGTGACTCAGAGTTTTCTCCAAACCTGTATTAAGCAGCCTGCTCCTCCCCCAGTTATTTTCAGCTCCTCATTATGGTCTGTGTTTGAGTGTGTGCTAGGATGTACTTGTGGATTATATGTAGGTTAGAAGGAGTCACTTTCCCCCTTTGGGTTCTGAGGATTGAGACCAGTGTAGCAGTGTGGTAGCAACTTTACCAGTTGAGCCAGTTTAGGGCCCAGTATTGTATTCTACAGGCTCTTCTCAGTATTTCAGTGATCTTTTTAAAAATTAACTGGTGCCCAGCATGGTGACCATACCTTTAATACCAGCACTCAGAAAGCAGGGGCCTGCAGATCTCTGAGTTTGAGGCCAATGTGTTCTACATAAGCAAGTTCTAGAGCAGCTAGAACTATGTAGTAAAACCCTGTCTCAGAAACAAACAAATCAACCAACCAACAAACAATCCCTCAGGTATGTAAGTTAGAACTTGGTGTCATTTACTTCTGAATGCTTGTTACGTAGCAAGTCCCCCACCCCCTAAATGGTATCTTGGATGTGCAATCAAATGGCTATAATTCAGGAGTTAGGAGTAAGAAAATGTCCAGTTCAGACCAGCCTAAGTTACATAGCTAACATCTGTCTCTAAACACACACTTTGTATATAGCTCAGCCTAGTAGGGTTATAGACCTGACCACATGCCCCGCTTCCAAACCAGCCTTGGATACGCACTGCATTTGGTTTACTCTGCTTTCTCTTGGTTTTTAATTTAAAACAATGTCTTATTTGGAGTTTTATTAGATTTTGGAGTGCTGTTTTAACTGAATAATTCATAGCCTTAAAAGTTAAATTAAAAATGTAGAGGCATTGTTAAAGATATAACAAGGTTAAAAAGTAGTAAAGTACCAGATATAAGCACAAATTTTGGATTGATTCTAGACAGTAAATAAAGCATTTTTAGTCCTTTTGGGGGAGTTTGAGTAAGAACGGGTTTGATGGTATCATGGAATTATTGCTGATTTAGAGATTTGTAATATATATAGGTCAAGTTATAAAGAACAGTTTCTTGTCCTCAGACAATGCATGATGAAGTATGTAGTAGTAAATGTCATAATATCTGCTATTTCTGTCTAGTGGGTCACAAAAATCTATGTGCATAATATATAGGTGGAGAAAGAAGGAGAACAATTGAGATAAAATGTTTATTGCATAGAGCTCAAGAACAGATACCGTGTGGTTGTCTGTGCTCTTCGAAAAGTAAGACGGGCGGGGAAATTCAGGCAGATGTAAATGTCTTGAAGACTAGGTGCTGTGCTATTTGCCTCCTGGTCTCTTGAGGTTTTTGTTACCTGGGCTTTAGCATCTGATGGATCATTTAGGATCTAATGAGTCAAAAAACTTAAAAACTTTGTTGTCTGTGTAGAATATTTTAAAACCTGTAGGTTGAAACAGGGCATTTTAAAATCAGTTATCTTCCTGTCGAAGGAAGTGCCCTTCCTGTGACAAGATAGGGTAAATTATAACCAACACTGAAACTGATAAACAAACAAGAATGGCTTTTAGACATACCCATTGCAGTTCATCTTAAGAATCGGTCTAGCTAAACTTCTAGACTCTAGCAAGCTTGAGGCGCCCGTCTTCTTTCTCTTGTGTCCAAGTATTTTGAGTTAGTCCTGTTAGCTGCATTTTTCCAGCCACTTCTCACAGCGGCTTGATGCCATCTCTCTCTTGCATTCGCTGCACTGCGACATGCAAACACTGTCTCTTACAGCATTCTCCTAAGCTTCTGGCTTGATGCTGCACACTCAGTTTTCACTTTGGAATGGTGTGTTGGAGGGCAACAGATGTAGGTGAACGCACTCCTGAAGAGAACATCTGCTCTTTGCCTGGACCTGATACACAGCCGCATTCCCTTGTGTTCTCACTTCCAGTGACCCATCAGAGTGTGACACATCCTTAGCACATTCTGTGTCTTCCTCATGCTTCCTCTGATTAGAGCCTCCTGTGATTAGGGGATAAAAAATAAATAAGTCTGGCTGGAACATCAGTATCTTGGTACAGTGCCCATCTAAGATGCATTAATGTGTGCTGTTTACTACATCTGTCTATTATACAAGTAAGTTAGGAAATTAGACAATTTCCCCCATTTATTGTCATTTCTTTCTATAGACACTGGGCTTTTCTGTGGCCAGAGAATTACTTTGTTGCTTACCAAATCTTTGATTTTTCTTCATTCTTTAGAATAGTTCTTAATTTTTAGTCACAAGATTCTTATGTCTAGACTTATATCCTAAGTAGTTTTTTAGCTCCTCATTATACATTAGCAAACTTTAGTATTTCTAGGGTGGTACACACCTTTATTCCTGACACCCAGGAGGCAAAGGCAGATGGGTCTCTGAGTTTACAGTCTACAGAACTAGTCCCAGGCCAGGCAGGACTACACAGAGAGACCCTGTCAAAAGCTGGATTAACTAGTTCCAAATTGAGCTAACTTGTGAAGAGAGGATCTGAGCAGGTAAGACCAACACAGAAACAACTATGAAGCAAACCTGGCAGCAGAATTGAAGGAGTAAATTAAAAACCCTGACAGCTTTTTCTGTTTGTGTACTTAAATATATCTACTCTGCAAATGTACAGACTTGATGATTCTTGGCAGTTTACTGTGGTGGCAGGCAGTAAAATGTAAAATATGTAAAATTACACTAACATCTGTAATGGTATATTAATTAATTTGGTTTTTTCATTGGTTGAGACAGGACTTAATATGTAGCTTGGGTGACCTGAAACTCAGAGATCTGTTTAAGCAAGTACTGCACATCTGGCAGAAATTGTATGAGATCCTTGGGAAACAATATATGGTTATCCTGACTTAAAATTAGATATTTTATGTATATAAACGGCATATGCTTAGAATTTTTACATTAATGTTTGAAATTATGAATTTTCAAAGGTGGTTGAAGCCAGTACGTTTCACACATAGGTCGTCTTCACACTGAATACCTCACAACTGCCCCTTGTATAACTTTCAGACCCCAGTCTAAGATGTTTAGAATTCAGAACACGAATGTACTTTCAGTCTCTATGTTTATAAAACTCCCAGTGATAGTATCGCATCACCATCTTTGACTTCACTGTTTAAACTATTTCTAATTTAGTTTATAGTACTATATTTAGTTACTAACAAAAATTTGAGAACATTTATTTAGAGTATTCTTTTCATTATACCTAACAGAAAATCAACCGAATTTGGCTTAAGTAATAAAGATTTATTTACCCTTAAAACTGAGGAGTCAAGAGGTGGAGTGGGCTACAGGAATCTTTGATTTGAGATCCCAATGGCTGTTAACCATGCCTTTGTAGGCCCTGCTTTCTTTCTTTGTAATTTCAGCCTCTAGAGGTGGTCCTGTGGTGCTGAGGTGACAGCTGAGCTTGGTATGTGTGTGCTGTAGAGTCTCCCTCATCCACAGTCACATGCACTTAAAGTGGAACTCTGCTCGTCGCAGCATAGCAGTATTCAGAGTGGTTAATTTCGGAGCATTTTGAGTTTTGGATTTTTTTTTTAATTAGGGATACTTAGCCTGTATGACATATAAACTGGATAAAATAAGATGTTAACTTCTTTAGTGTGTGGAGGAGGTTGTTGTTTTTAATAGGTTCTGAAGCTTGAATTCAGGTCTTTGTGCAGTGCAGGCACTCAGCACTAAGCGGTACACCTAGCCTCAGAATCTAATTGTAGAGCATTACATCTCTGTAATATTTAAAGAAGATTCTGTAGTCTTCACCTGTTCCCATTATGCAATGTGAGTGGGATTGGCATTATGTCCTGACCCAGCAGGTTGCCTGATGAAGAGAATCTAGACCAGACAAGATCATCACACATAGTTTGCAGTGATTGCTCAAATAGTGTGACTTTCAAAACTTTTGATGAAAGCTTTGGACTATCTTTTTCTGGGCATTTGATGGAGGTTGGATATCTTCAAGCTGAAAATCTAAAATAAACTTTTTTGAAGCTAGCACAGTACAACAAGTGGAAAATTCTATGTATAGCCTACAGATCTCAATCATTATAAATGCATTAAAAATTCATGGAGAAGTATTTTCAGTATATGTGAATAATGAGGTGTTTGTAAGCTGGATGTGGTGGTTTACTCTGTAATCCTAGCACTTAGGAAACTGAGGCAGGAGATCACAAGCTCAAGGCCTGGGCTTCAATAGTCTGCATAACTTAGCAAGAACCATCTCAAAATGAAAAACAAAAATAGATTGGGGACATAGCTCAGTGGGAGAGCACCCTCTCATGTAAGGCCATTAGGAGAGCACCCTCTCATGTAAGGCCTCAGGGAGAGCACCCTCTCATGTAAGGCCTCAGGGAGAGCACCCTCTCATGTAAGGCCTCAGAGAGAGCACCCTCTCATGTAAGGCCATAGGCTTAGAAGCAAACCAAAGTACAAACATTTTAAATACATAAATTTATTTCATGTTGTGACGTGTGTTTTGTATGCAAACATTTCAAAACCAAATAACACTTCTGGTTACAAAAATTTTAGAGAGGGTATAGTTTACTCTATAGTTTTTCATATTAAATTCCCAGGAAAATATAATGAAAGTAGCATTTATTACTGGAACAAGTTGTAGATTTGTATGTATTTCTGTGTGTATATGCTGGGGAGCTAACCCAAGGCTGCTTCCCACATGATAAACAACTGCTGTGTCACTCAGTTGTGTTAAACTCCCAGCCTTCAGTGACAGGATTTATTTGGCCAAGGCAGGACTTACGCTAATGATACTCTTGCTCCCAACTGCCCGGTGCTAGGATTATAGACATGGGCCACCATGCTTAGTACAAAAGGGAGGTTTCAAATGCAGAGTCAACAGAGTATTGGAGGGTAGATGTTTCTTCACTGATATAAATGAAGTATAGTGTAAAGCACCTTCTTGGTGGTGTGCGGAAAGAGGGATGAATTGTTCTGTGTTTGAGTACTATGAAAATGTACAGACATAGTGAAAACACTGTAATTAACACACCCAGGTCATTGTTCTCATTCTTTAATGTTGCTTTATCAGATGTTCACTTCTCCGTTATTCTAGCCTTTTTACTTTGTGATGCATTTCAAAGTAAGTTGTATTATTCTTTGCTCCTGAACAGTTAAGCACACATATTGTTAGCTAAGTGATTGTTGACCTTTTGGTTAAAAGCTTTATACATACAAAATCTTTGGCTTAAGGCTTAATTCAAATCCTGAGGTAGACATTATCATGGCAAAGCTGATGGGGTGTGTATGTATGCCTGTTAGAATCACTACTTGACCCTCTGAAGTTTCATGTATGATCTGACATGAAGTGCATGTGCAAGGTCTCCTTGGTGAATACATGGAGTGTTGATACACTGAGCCTCTTTCTTCACCAGTTCTTTTACTTAGTAAACCAGTGAGCTGGCAATCTGTTGTTATTGGCCAGACCAAAAGAAAGCCTCCAGAATGCACGTCTCTGGTAAATTTGTTAGTGTAGCTGACATTTCCACTTTCTTATCAGAAACCAACATGTGACAATACTTGAAAATAGGAAGCCATAGAAATACTTAGAAAAAATCTTAAACATTAGATAATTGAATGACCTGTTTAAGAAGTGATATGAAGTTAATATGTAATTCTGGGAATAAGTAGCTCTTTATTATATTTTACATTGTGATTCTGCTTTTATACTGAAAGAAGGTATTAACTAAAAAGCTTTAAAGTAATATTTAAATGAAAGTCTGTTTGCACAACATTCAAAATCAAAATTTTGTACAAGGTCATTTATACATTTGTCATTAAATAGCATTTAGGATATTTCTGACTCTTTGTTCCACTTTTAAAATATTGATCTCTCCTCATGTTTTTGGTTGTGAATCTAGCCTTTATCAGCTGAGCCATCTTTCCAGCCCTCATTGATCTCTCCTTAAGTGGTGCATTGACTCCAAATACTCAGGCGGAGCCTTTGACAGGTGTGTGTGAGTGCACGGTGGGTTGCTGATGGGTGAGAAGTATTCTGAGATAAAGTGGAGCTACTTAATTATCATTCCCTCGGTTGACCTTGCATGCATTAACAGTCAATACTCATTTTCCAAGGCGTCTTTAAGTATAAATACTGTATGCACCGTGTACACTTGACTTAGTTGAGTATAGCATTTTCTTTCTTGAAAATTTCTTTTGTCCAGAGAGTACAAGTTCAAGGAGCATGTTTTTATCTTATTTTAATTTTTTATTTTGTCACTGTTTGGTTTTGTGGTACTGAAGATTGAACCTAGGACCTCATGCTTGCTAGGCACCACTGAGATTTGTCTTCAGCTTTGTTTTTTTGTTCATTTGTTTGGGGGTTTTGTTGGTTTTTGGTTTTTTGGTTTTTGAATGACTTTCTTTTTTTGTTAAAATGCTTCTATCTTTTTAATTTAAAATTTGTTTTTAGATTTGTTTATTTTTATTTTATGAGTGTCTTACCTCCGTGTGTGTATGTAGACCACATGTTTGCATGCTGCCTGTGGAGATCAGAGAGGGTGTCAGATTTCCTGGAACTGGAGTGACAGATGGTTGTAAGCCAAGATGTGAGTGTTAAGAACTGAACCACAGTCCTCTGCAAGAAACAGTGCTCTTAGCCAATGGCTGTGTCTGCAGTGTTCTCAGATATTCTCATTTTCATCAGTGCTGTCTTTCCTCCAAAAAATGCATCAGCTGCTCTAGCAAGTTTATTTTTAGCCAAACCTACTTTGGATGAAACATCTTTGGACTTAGTTGTTTTAAACAGAATGACTGATCCCCGTCTTGCATGAATAGTCTCTTTATTCCAAGTGTCCCCCTAGGAAAGAGTGAGTATAAATTGAGGTTGCTGCTCATTCTCCAGCCTCCCAAACCTAAGGTCTTTCTGTGACTTTTGCCTTCTTCCCCACAGTCTAAGAGCTTATCTTGGGTTAATCATCTTATTTGTATTGAATTGGATATCAGCTTCTATCTTCCTAGTGAGTTTGTGTCTTATTTAATCAGCATTATAAATATGACAAGATGTGAAAATCACACACACACACACACACACACACACACACAGCAGAGGACTGTTGAAGACTTCCAGTGAGTGACTGTTATCAAATTAGTCTCCTGTGGATGGACAATGGCCTACTCTAGAGCAATGGCGTCATGGCGTCATTCTCTTCTTCTCAGTGAGCACCCTCCATCTTCACAGCCTGTTCTCATCGTGGTCTTCTTCCCTCCTGCTGGCTGGCTCCCCTTTACTCCAGACTTTTCCTACCTTGAAGAGGCACATGTTTGAGATGGAGTTGGTGTAGAGCCAGGAAGATCCTAGGCTAAGGGATCCACAGAGCATGCTGAAGTTCAGTAGCTTACTCACTAGTTCTTTTACTTTACTGTTCTTGTTCTGTGCTTTTGAACTACTTAAAAAGTGAAACAATGATTGGTCACTGTTCAAAGTAAGCCTGTCTTCTTTTGGTCTCAGGAGTGACTTACCACTTTGAGCAGTTACCACTACATAACAGCTTCTAAACATTTAAAGCACCAGTACATGGTTTCCTAATTTTAAACATTTGGAGTATTTTAAAACTGTTTTCACTCTTTAGAGGGCCCATTATCTAAGAGTTCACTTTTCATTATAAGACAACTGGCCAGTCTTGGTGGCATATTAGCTTCAGCTCTGGGGACATAGGAGCAGACAGATCTTGACTTTGAGGCCATCCTCCAAGTGAACTCCAGGCAGCTGGGGATCTGCAGCGATAAGAAAGGAAAAGGCAGCTCCTCCCTATAGCTGTAGCCATGGAAAATGGGCCCGCCTCTACCCAGCGACTGTGACATCAGGAGCACCTTTACAGACTTACTTTACTTGTTTGTAAGTTTCAGTTATTATGTGGGTCTGTTTGGAGAATGCACATGTAAGAGTCTGGAGAAGAGTGTCTGGTATGTCGGATCCCCTGGGGCTCACCTTGCAGGCTGTTGTTGACAAGGACGCTGGGGATTTAACTGGTTATTTTCAAGAGCAGTACATGCTCAGAATTGCTGAGCTATCTCTTCAGCCCCTGCAGGGTTTTAAAAATCAGCTATATCTAGGATTTTCAGTGTACATCCTGAGCAAATTTAACAGGAGCATCACAATTATCTCTTTCTGGAGTTGGAGAACTTTGTCTGTTTCTGCAAAGGATTTCAGGTATAACTTGAACTCAAGTTGGGCATTTTTGACTAGGCACTGGCTTTTATACTTGGTAGAAAAACAACTGCCTGAGAAAATAATTATATAAATGGACTTGAAATTTGAGGGTAATTTTGCCATCAGAGGATCTGTTTGATACTTAATTTTAAGACTTTTTCAAGGGTTATTTTATGAGGACTGTGGTTTGTTAACACCTATTAGCCATGTTTTAGGAACACTCTATTTAATGCATTTTGAATTCCTTTTCAGTGATAGAATGGGTCTGTTCAGAATTTAGCTAACTAAACTGCTGCCCTGGGTCTTAAAATATCTTAGCTCATGATGTAGAACTTGTCCACTGATTTTTCTTTGTTGTATTGTCACAAAACAGAAAGAAGAAGGCAAGCTCCAAGGACAGCTTAACAGGTCTGACTCTAACCAGTACATTAGGGAACTGAAGGAGCAGGTAGCAGAGCTGACTCATGAGGTGAGTGGTAAATGTTGGTCTTCACATATTCCTTCCTCTCTTCATGTAACACATTATTACTGACCTTTTCATGCTGAATGTTTCTATGAATTCATGATTATCATTAAGAGCACCTTAGAAGATTGCCTTTATAAGCAAAGATTTTTGTGCTCAAATATTAAGACTTTGTCTTCCCTAAACCTTTAATAATAACTTAAAATGGTCAATCCCTGACATGTATATTATTTTTTATTGTGATCTGAAAATCCTTGGTATAGTAACCTCTTCCTCACAGCTGACTGCTGAGGTGTGTGGTGCTGCTGTTGAAGTGCGATGCATCTTTTCCCTCTGGCCTTCGTTCCCCTCACGGTGTTCTTACTGAGATTGCA
The DNA here is from genome assembly GCA_019843815.1 of Montemys delectorum. Taxonomy (NCBI): domain Eukaryota; kingdom Metazoa; phylum Chordata; class Mammalia; order Rodentia; family Muridae; genus Montemys; species Montemys delectorum. The sequence continues at coordinate 7,186 of JADRCD010067397.1, read as the reverse complement.
AAAAAAAAATACTTGCCTAATATCAGTTAAACAGATTTCTTAGTATTTGAATGCTTTTTAAACTGGCACCTAGAATCTCTGACATTCAGCCAATGAAATTTGTCAGAATTTGACTAGCTCTTAGGCTAACCCTTGTGATGGGAGGGAACCTGTCTGTTGGTCCTGTTCTTTACTACTCTCTCATGGTACATATTCAGTAGACAGGTAAAACTGTGCCTCTTACTTTGAATCTTAGTAAAGTGATGTTTTTTCACAGTAATGACATTTGACAGGATAGCATGAACTTGATTTGCTATAAAGAATGAAGAAGAAAGGAGACTCCTTGGCCACTCAATGAATCTAACCTCAAAGGAACAAGTGTGGACATAGCCTTTTCCTAGCCTGATGTCCTTCAGTTGAAGGCTGAGTGCTGGTGAAATAACTTCCTGCAGGGAGTTAGTCTAAGAGTGAGTTCCCAGTGAAGAGGAAACAAAACTTAAAACAAATTAGACAGATTCACATGTGGGTCACTTCAGTTTTCTTTGGCATGGGAACATTCCTATCAATATTAGTATAAATATATGATAATATCAATAATATATTAGTATTAATTATATTAGAATTACTATAAATAATTAATTAGTATTATAATAATATTAGTATTATTATCCATGGTAACATTTGAGGGAGCAGATCTTATGTATAATCTTTACATATTAGTATGTATTCAACAAATACCTTGTATTTTATCTCTGTCCATGTGGTATTCTATAAATCCTCCCTCTGAGAATTTCTCCTTGTACTCAGAAAATATTAAGAAATTCTTACTGAAATAAAGCAATTCCCATAAAGTATAAGAAAACTAATATTGGACTGGTGAGATAGCTCAGCGAGTAAGAACACCGACTGCTCTTCTGAAGGTCCTGAGTTCAAATCCCAGCAACCACATGGTGGCTCACAACCACCCATAATGAGATCTGACGCCCTCTTCTGGTGTGTCTGAAGACAGCTACAGTGTACTTACATATAACAATAAAGAAATCTTTAAAAAAAAAAAAAAAGAAAAGAAAACTAATATTGTTAGATTAAAAATTACATATAAATTGATTATATTTCTAATACTAGCCTAATTAATCAACAGGAATTAATTTTGCTTGTCACATGCAGTTATCTAAAAAAAAAAACACCAAAAAATTGGAAAAGTTTCCCCTCTACAAACCCCCATCTCATCCCTCCTCCTCCCTGCTTCTATGAGGGTGCTCCCCCCACCTACCCACCACTCCCACCTCACTGCCCTAGCAGTCCCCTATGCTGGAGTATTGAGTCTCCACAGGACAAAAGGCCTCCCCTCCCATTGATAAGGCAATCCTCTGCTACATCTGTAGCTGAAGCCATGGGGTCTCCTTGTGTACTCTTTGCTTGGTGGTTCAGTCCCTGGGAGCTCTAGGGGGTTTTGGTTTATATTATTGTTCTTCCTATGGGGTTGCCCTATGGGGTTGCAAGCTCCTTCAGTCCTTTCTCTAACTCCTCCATTGGAGTCCCCTTGTTTAGTCTGATGGTTGGCTGCGAGCATCTACCTCTGTATTGGTCAGGCTCTGGCAGAGCTTCTCATGGGACAGCTATCCCAGGCTCCTGTCAGCCAGCTCTTCTTGGCATCAGCAATGACGTCTGGGTTTAGTGTGTGCGAATGGGATGGATCTCTAAGTGGAGCAGTCTCTGGATGGCCTTTCCTTCAGTCTCTGTTCCACTATTTGTTTCTTCATTTCACTTTGATCTTCTTCTCCAGCTTCATATAGTCAGTGAGTTGTATTGTGGGAATTCCAATCTTTTTTCCTAATATCCACTTATCAGTGAGTACATACCATGTGTGTTCTTTTGTGACTGGGTCATTTCCCTCAGGATATTTTCTAGTTCCATCCATTTGTCTATGAATTTCATAAATTCATTGTTTTTAATAGCTGAGTAGTACTCCATTGTGTGAATGTATCTCTTCCTCTGTTGAGAGACATCTGGGTTTCCAGCTTCTGGCTATTATAAACAAGGCTGCTATGAACATGGTGGAGCATGTGTCCTTATTACATGTTGGAGCGTCTTCTGGGTATATGCCCAGCAGTGGTATAGCTGGGTCCTCAGGTAGAACTATGTCCAATTTTCTGAGGAACTGCCAGACTGATTTCTAGAGAGGTTGCACCAATTTGCAGTCCCAGCAATGGAGGAGTGTTCCTCTTTCTCCACATCCTTGCCAGCATCTGCTGTCACCTGAGTTTTTGTTCTTAGCCATTGTGATTGGTGTGAGGTGGAATCTCAAGGTTGTTTTGATTTGCATTTTCCTAGTGACTAAGAATATTGAACATTTCTTGAGGTACCTCTTGGCCATTCGAGATTCCTCAGTTGAGAATTTTTTGTTTAGCTCTGTACCCCATTTTTTTATTTCATAATTTGCCTAGTATTTTTTCTTAAATTTTTTTATTATTTAAATGCATTTTGTAATCAAACATTAATAATATTGAGAATTTTGAGAATCAAATAATACATAAAAAATTTGTTCAACTTTTATATTCATATCCTTTCATACCCCTAAAATATCATTAATAAATATTTAATACTATCCATAACTGAGGATCCTATATCTAATGTTGAATACTAAACTGTTTGAAAACATACAGAGTATTTTTTGGGATTTAAACATAGTAAAAGAGAATAAAATATTAAAAAATGAAGCATTAATTTCAAAAGCCCTTATATGATAGTGCCTGACATAGTGAGAGAGTATTTAAGACACCTTATATATCTCTGTGTACATTGTCAACTGTCAGTTTACTTAAAAAAAGTTTATCAGTCTTTCTAGGAGAGAATTATTTTAACAGGAAGTATATTTTAAAAATTTCAAAGTAACAAAACCTCTTTGAAGTTAAACACTAAGAAAATGCTAATTTCAAGCACAGTGAGAAAAATTATCAATAATATTTCCCATGATGTTTGTAGAATATGATTTTAATATTTTCAACTATTATATTCAACAAACAGAATAATTATTTTAAGATATATTTTGTTGTTATATGTCCCTTTTCATTTCTGATCTTGTTAATTAGGATACTGTCTCTGTGCCCTCTGGTTAGTCTGGTTAAGGGTTTATCTATCTTGTTGATTTTCTCAAAGAACCAGCTCCTGGTTTGGTTGATTCTTTGTATAGTTCTTTTTGTTTCTCTTTGGTTGATTTCAGCCCTGAGTTTGATTATTTCCTGCCTTCTGCTCCTCTTGGATGTATTTGCTTCTTTTTGTTCTAGAGCTTTCAGGTATGCTGTCTAGCTGCTAGTGTATGCTCTCTCCAGTGTCTTTTTTGGAGGCACTTAAAGCTATGAGTTTTCCTCTTAACCACTGCTCTCATTGTGTCCATAAGTTTTGATATGATATGTCTTCATTTTCATTAAGTTTTAAAAAGCCTTTAATTTTTTTCTTTATTTCTTCCTTGGCCAAGTTATCATTGAGTTGAATATTGTTCAGCTTCCATGTATGTGTGTGCTTTCCGTTGTTTTTGTTGATATTTAAGACCAGCCTTAGTCCGTGGTGATCTGATAGGATGCATGGATTATTTCAATCTTCTTGTATCTGTTGAGGCTTGTTTTGTAACTAATTATTTGGTCAATTTTGGAGAAGATACCATGAGGTGCTGAAAAGAAGGTATATTCTTTTGCTTCTGGATGCGTTTTATAAATATGTGTTATAGCCATTTGGTTCATAATTTCTGTTAATTTCACTGTGTCTCTGTTTAGTTTCTGTTTCCATGATCTGTCCATTGATGAGAGTGGGGTGTTGAAGTTCCTACTATTATTGTGTGGGGTGTGATGTGTGCTCTGAGCTTTAGTAAAGTTTCTTTTATGAATGTGGATGCCCTTGCATTTGTAGTATAGAGGTTCAGAACTGAGAGTTCATCTTGGTAGATCATGCCTTTGATGAGTAGGAAGTGTCCTTCCTTATCTTTTTTGATAACTTTTGGTTGAAAGTTGATTTTATTCCATATTAGAATGGCTACTCCAGCTTGTTTCTGGGGGTGCTTGGAAGATTGTTTTCCAACCTTTTACGCTGAGGTAGTGTCTGTCTTTGACACTGAGGTGCATATCCTGTATGCAGCAAAATGCTTGGTCCTGTTTACATACCCAGTCTGTTAGTCTGTCTTTTTATTGGGGAAATTAGTCCATTGATATTAAGAGATATTAAGGAAAAGTAATTGTTACTTCCTGTTATTTTTGTTGTTAGAGGTGGAACTGTGTTTGTGTGGCTATCTTCTTTTGGATTTGATGAAAGATTACTTTCTTGCTTTTTCCAGGGTGTAGTTTTCCTCCTTATGTTGGTGATTTCCAGCTATTATCTTATATAGAGCTGGATTTATGGAAGGATATTGTGTAAATTTTGTTTTGTCATGGAATATCTTGTTTTCTCCATCTGTGGTAATTGAGAGTTTTGCTGGGTATAGTAGCCTGGGCTGGCATTTGTGTTCTTGTAGGGTCTGTATGACATCTGCCTAGAATCTTCTAGCTTTCAGAGTCTCTGGTGAGAAGTCTGGTACAATTCTGATAGGCCTGCCTTTATATGTTACTTGCCTTTTTTCCCTTACTGCTTTTAAAATTCTTTCTTTGTTTAATGGATTTGGTGTTTTGATTATTATGTGACGGGAGGAATTTCTTTTCTGGTCCAGTCTATTTGGAGTTCTGTAGGCTTCTTGTATGTTCATAGGCATCTCTTTCTTTAGGTTAGGGAAGCTTTCTTCTACAATTTTTGTTGAAGCTATTTACTGGCCCTTAAAGTTGGGAGTCTTCACTCTCTTCTATACCTATTATCCTTAAGTTTCATCTTCTCATTGTGTCCTGGATTTCCTGGATGTTTTGGGTTAGGAGCTTTTGCTCTTTGCATTTTCTTTAACTATTTTGTCTATGTTTTCTATGGTATCTTCTGCACTTGAGGTTCTCTCTTCTATCTCTTGTATTCTGTTGGTGATGCTTGCATCTATGACTCCTGATTTCTTTCCTAGGTTTTCTATCTCTAGGGTTGTCTCTCTTTCTGATTTCTTTATTGTTTCTATTTCCATTTTTAGATTCTGGATGGTTTTGCTCATTTCCTTCATCCGTTTGATTGTGTTTTCCTGTAGTTCTTTAAGGGATTTTTGTGTTTCCTCTTGAAGGGCTTCTAGCTCTTTACCTGTGTTCTCCTGTATTTCTTTGAGGGAGTTATTTATGTCCTTCTTAAAGCCCTCTATCACCATCATAAGAAGTGATTTTAGATCTAAATCTTGCTTTTCTGGTGTGATGGTATGTCCAGGACTTGCTATGGTGGGAGTATTGGGTTTTGATGATGCCAAGCAACCTTGATTTATATTGCCTATGTTCTTGAGCTTGCCTTCTGCCATCTGGTTATCTCTAGTGCTCCCTGCTCTGGCTATATCTGACTAGAGCCTGTCCTTCCTGTGACCCTGGTTGTGTCAGAACTTCTCAGTTCAGCTGTCTCTGTGATCCTGTAATCCTGAGATCCAGGGTGTGTCACAGCTCCTAGGATTAAAGCTGCCTCTGGGACCCTGAGATCTTGGTGTGACCAAGCTCCTGAGATCCTGGGATCCTGGGATCCTGGGCATGTTAGAGTGCCTGTGAGTGAAGCTTCCTCTGGGTGTTGTGGGACTGGCTGTGGAGTTCGAGCCCAAGGTCTGCTCAGGGCACTAGCCCAGACTGGAAGGAATCTGTGCCACTGGTCAGGCAGAGTTCTTGGGTACTTGGGTCCTGCTGGTCCCAGTTACTTCTGGTGTTGGGGCAGATGTTGTGCCCTCCTCACCTCTGATCCCATGATTCTGGGAGTGTTAGAGCGCCTTGGAGTGGAGTTTCTTCTGGGGGTTGTGGGACTGGTTGCCGAGTTTGTGCCCAAGGTCTGCTCAGGGCACCGGCCCAGACTGGAAGGACTGTACCCCATTTTAATAGGGTTATTTGGTTCTCTGGAGCCTAACTTCTTGAGTTCTTTGAATATGTTGGATATTAGCCCTCTATCAGACATGGGGTTGGTAAAGATCTTTTCCCAATCTGTTGGGTGTCATTTTGTCCTATTGACAGTGTCCTTAGTCTTATAGAAGCTTTTCAGTTTTATGAGATCCCCTTTGTCTATAGTTGATCTTAGAGCCTGAGCCATTGGTGTTCTGTTCAGGAAAATTTCTCCTGTGCTGATGTGTTTGAGGCTCTTCCTCACTTTCTCTTCTATTAAATTCAGTGTATCTGGTTTTATATAGAGGTTCTTGATCCACTTGGACTTGAGCTTTGTACAGGAGATAAGAATGGATCAGTATGCGTCCTTCTATATGCTGACCACCACTTGAACCAGCACTACTTGTTGAATATACTGTTTTTTTTTTTTTTTCCTACTGGATGGTTTTGGCTTCTTTGTCAAAGATCAGGTGACCATAGGTGTGTGGGTCATTTCTGGGTCTTCAACTCTATTCCCTTGATCTATGTGCCTGTCTCTGCACCAATAGCATGCTGTTTTTATTACTATTCTGTAGTAGAGCTTGAGGTCAGGGATGGTGATTCCCCCAGAAGTTCTTTTATTGTTGAGAATAGTTTTCGCTATCCTGGGTTTTTTTATTATTCCAAATGTATTTGGAAATTGCTTTCTAACTCTATAAAGAATTGAGTTGGAATTTTGATGGGGATTGCATTGAATTTGTAGATTGCTTTCAGCAAGATGGCCATTTTTACGATGTTAATCCTGCCAATCCATGACCATGGGAGATCTTTCCATCTTTTAAGGTCTTCGATTTCTTTCTTCAGAGACTGGAAATTTTTGTCATACAGATCTTTCACTTGCTTGGGTTAGAGTCACACCAAGATATTTTATATTACGTGTGACTATTGTGAAGGGTGTTGTTTCCCTAATTTCTTTCTCAGCCCATTTATCCTTTGAGTAGAGGAAGGCCTCTGATTTATTTGAGTTAAGTTTATATCCAGCTACTTTGCTAAAGTTGTTTATCAACTGGAGGTGTTCTCTGGTGGAATTTTTGGGGCCACTTAAGCCTTCTATCACATCATCTGCAAATAGTGATATCTTCCTTTCCAATTTGCATCCCTTTGATCTCCTTTTGTTGTCTAAGTTCTCTGGCTAGAACTTCAAGTACTATATTGAATAGGGAGAAAGTGGGGAGCTTTGTCTGGTCCCTGCCTTTTTTGGGGGGGGG
>JADRCD010067385.1:0-10452 GCA_019843815.1 Montemys delectorum | reverse complement strand
CTCTTTCTAAGTCTGTGAAGAATTGAGTTGGAATTTTGATGGGGATTGCATTGAATCTGTAGATTGCCTTCGGTAAGATGGCCATTTTTACTATATTAATCCTGCCAATCCATGAGCATGGGAGATCTTTCCATCTTCTGAAATCTTCTTCAATTTCCTTCTTCAGAGACTTGAAGTTCTTGTCAAACAGATCTTTTACTTGCTTAGTTAGAGTTACACCAAGGTATTTTATATTATTTGTAACTATTGTAAAGGGTGTTGTTTCCCTAATTTCTTTCTCTGCCTGTTTATTCTTTGTGTATAGGAAGGCCTCTGATTTGCCTGAGTTAATTTTATATCCAGCTACTTTGCTGAAGTTGTTTATCAGGTTTAGGAGCTCTCTGGTGGAATTTTTGGAGTCACTTAAGTATACTATCATATCATCTGCAAAAAGTGATACTTTGACTTCTTCCTTTCCAATTCGCATCCCTTTGATCGCCTTTTGTTTCCTAACTGCTCTGGCTAAGACTTCCAGTACAATATTGAATAGGTAGGGAGAGAGTGGGCAGTCTTGTCTAGTCCCTGATTTTAGTGGGATTGCTTCAAGTTTCTCTCCATTTAGTTTGATGTTGGCTACTGGTTTTCTGTGTGTACTAGGAGGAGATGGAGAGCTTATACTGAGTTGTAAAGTGGATACATAAGTTTATATTTTTAAAAGGCATATTTTCAGGGGTAAGATATGTCTAATTTATACTTGTTTCTGGTCACTTGCAGAAGGTCAAGTTTTCTCTCTCTCTCTCTCTCTCTCTCTCTCTCTCTCTCTCTCTCTCTCTCTCTGTGTGTGTGTGTGTGTGTGTGTGTGTGTGTGTGTGTGTATGTGTGTATGTGTGTGTGTGTATGATATACTCCTAGACATTATATGGTTATTATGAGACATTTGGCTCCTATTTTCTAAGAATGTAAATATATTAAAATTATTCCATCAATTTATTGACAAAACTCACAGGTCATTTTTTATTTTGAAAGACTGGGGATACAGAATATTTAGTTCCTAACATAAGGACTATTAAGGAGAGACTCATATTGTAGCTGTGCTTTGTATACATGGTTGGGATAGATATTTTTCAAGAGTTTCTGCAAATAAATACTTACTCACAAAGGTAGAACAAAATTGGAGAATTACTCCATGTGAGCCCCAGCGTTATTAGGGTTTTCTTTTTATTTGCTGCTCAAAAATTTCTAAGGAGATTTTTGAGAAAACTACTCTTGTCTCTAAGAGGCAGTAAACACACTTTTAGCAAGCAATTTCTTGGTCCCAAGAGTTGTCCAGATTCACTGAAGCCAGAACACAGCGCTCCAATAGCTCAATGATTTGCTATTTTAAAACAAGTCTGAACATCTCAAGTAAAGGTCCCTACTTAGCATTGTCTTACTCACTAGAAAATATGCCTCATTTACATCCTATTGGAAATAGGCAGATTTAATTCATTTGCAGCAGTGAAAAATAGTGCAATTTATAATCAGGACCTAGTTGAAACTAGAGTTCCATGCATATATTTTAAAATTAAATTAATCATAATTTATACTGCAGAAAATGATCATGATTATTCTATTGTACAAAAAGCGCTGGATAAGTGATTTTGCATCTCCTTCTGTTATCAGCCATAATATAAATGGTGACATTGGTGGGTAAAAATGGTCATCCAAAAAACATCATTGTATCATTGATATTATAGGCTTGTTACTTCCATGAAAAAAAATACAAATAACCATATAATAGGTGATATCAGTTATTGGACACATAGAATATTATACACTTAACTCACACTGTTTTCGTTATGCTTTACAATAGCAATGGGCATGCAAATACATTCTAAACAAAGATTATATTATAAATGGTTAATTCAGAATCTGTTTCCCAGTTCTTTGCTACTTGGCTAAGCCTCCTGCCCATGTCAATTTATACTGGTCACATATATCTTCATTAATACAGTCTTATACAATTTTCATTTTAGAAATCCTTTTGTTTTATATGTTTATGTGTTTGTATACTTATATATTTATGTTGGGGATGTAGATGAATAATTGCATGTATACATATAGAAGTCAATGTACAACTCATCTATAGATCATCAGCTACCTTCTATAATTTGCTGACATATAATCTCTCATTGCCTTGGAGTTTTTTCAGGTAGGCCACAGGGCATGCAGGGGTCTGCCTGTTTCCAACTTCTGGAGTGCTGATTGCTGGAATGATGTGCGTTTTGCTCTGCATAGATCCTTTCATATGGGTTTTGGGAATCTCATCTCAGGTCCTCATGTTTGGGAAGCATATGATGTACTAATTGAGACATTTCTTCAGCCCTTGCTTTTATTAAATAATAAATCACCTCTCTTTGAGAGGCTGACCAAATATACAACTGTATTAATTCAGGTACACAGAATGACTTGAAACCTAAAACCACACTCTGCTCTTCAAAGCACCAACAAAGTTATTTCTAACATTTGTAAACGTAGATTGTGCTTTTTGTACATTTTTGTTGTAATACAACTTTCTATCACAATCATTTATAGTCTCATTTTAAAGGATAAAAAGTGAGTTACTTGGAAATATAAGGAGTTACACTCATCTCAATTCTTCATAAATTTACTTGCATAAAAAGCTTAAATAAATAAGTATTGAATGAGTCACTATGTCTAGACAAGGAAAATTAACTATGGAGGGAAGAGGGATATTCCCTGCCTTATCTAGCCGAGAAAGGATGGAAGACACTTCAAATTATTGCATGTGATAGACTCTGAATCTTCCAAAATTATTTAAAAATTTCAAGTTCTTGAAATTTTTCATTTACACTCCATTAAATTTAGCCTTTCCACAATTTATTTCCTCTATTATAGCCATACTTTTACGTATTGCCATTACAAGTTAATACAGAATATAATAATGAATACAAAGATTTGGTCCTTGGAAGTCAGTGCCTGTGGTTGCCAAAATTATTTGATCAAAGTACAATGAGAAAAATAAAGGGTGAAATTTAACTGTAGGGGTTATTATGTCTTATTCAATGAAGTCCTGAAATCTGTATATGTGAGCATACACGTGAGAAATACAGAGGAAGAAGTAAAAAAGGAACGAGAGGCAGAGAGGAAAGCCTTGCACCAGTAAGTTCATAATGGTGTTCAGAAGACAACTTTAGCACTCTGCAGATGGAGTAGTGCATTTGTGTTGTCCAAAAAGGTTCATAAGAATTGAAAAGCCATTTAATGCTAGAAAGATTTAGACTAGGTAAAGCCTCCAGTAAAAATTATCAAGAAAATATGTTTAACCAAGTGAAACAGACAAGTTAGAACTCTAACCAGAATTACTAAGGCATAAATGTATTTTCAAATGTTTATCATAATGAAGTAGGGGCCTAACTATTGCCTGTGTGATGAACTATATATAACAAGAATAGTACAATTAAAAACTTATTCACGTTTTAATTTTAAGTCAAATTTATAACACAACACAGTTATTTAATTTTATCTTAAAGCCAGCTAGCAAGATATTTTGAGTTAAAATAAATAGAGGTGTGAGGAGGAGGTGAGCATGAAACACACTGCACAGTGCCTCTACTGCTCTGCTAGATGTTCCATTTGTAGTTGTTTTCTTTAATACATTTTTTGTAAGCCTGTGGAGAAAAAAAAGCAGAACAGCAATAACATCTAAAACCATACAAATAGAAAAATAGGGTAAAATGACAATTTGAGAACTTTAAGGAAAACCAGTTACATAGAATGAGAAAGAGCTGGAGGGATGACTGATTTTTGAGTGGAACACTATAAAGAATGTCATCAGCAAGTCATGACTACCACTCTGAGATAAGAAGGATGTTGGAAGACATTAGCAGAAGTCATGATGCCATCATACCCTTGTCACTTCCCATCTCTGTAAAGTTGTTCTTGAATTTTTTATTGGATATTTTCTTTATTTACATTTCAAATGTTATCCCCTTTTCTGGTTTCCCTCCCTCCCAGAAACACCCTATTATATCCTCCCTCCCCCTGCTTCTATGAGAATATTCCTTCCTTGTGTTGGAGTTTTCCATTTATTACTCTTTGAAGGGCTGGATTTGTGGAAAGATATTGTATAAATTTGATTTTATCATGAAATACTTTGGTTTCTCCATTTATGGCAATTGAGAATTTTGTGAGTATAGTAGTCAGGGCTGGAATTTGTGTTTTCTTAGGATCTGTATAATTACATCCTAGGATCTTCTGGCTTTCATAGTCTCTGGTGAGAAGTCTGGTGTAATCCTAATATGTCTGCCTTTATATGTTACTTTAACTTGACTGATTTTAATATTCTTTCTTTGTTTTGTGTATTTGGTGTTTTGATTATTATATGATCAGAGGAATTTCTTTTCTGGTCCAAACTATTTGGAGTTCTGTAGGCTTCTTATATGTTCATGGGCATCTCTTTCTTAGGTTACGGAAGTTTTCTTCTATAATTTTGTTGAAGATATTTACTGGTCTTTTAAGTTGAGAATCTTCCTTCTCTTCTATACCTATTATCCTTAGGTTTGATCTTCTGATTGTGTCCTGGATTTCCTGGATTTTTTTGGGTTAGGGGCTTTTTGCATTTTGCATTTTTTTTTTGATTGTTGTGTCAATGTTTTCTATGGTATTTTCTGTCCCTGGGATTCTTTCTTCTATCGCTTGTATTCTGTTGGTGTTGCTTGCATCTATGACTCCTGATCTCTTTCCTAGATTTGCTAACTCCAGGGTTGTCCCCTTTGTGATTTCTTTATTGTTTCCATTTCTATTTTTAGATCTTGGATGGTTTTGTTTAATTCCTTCACCTGTTTAGTTGTGTTTTCCTATAATTCTTAAAGGGATTTTTGTGTTTCCTCTTTAAGGGCTTCTACTTGTTCAACTGTGTTCTCTTGTATTTCTTTAAGCATTTCCTTTCTCGAAATGCTCTATCAGCATTAAGAGATATGATTTGAAATCTGCATCATGTTTTTCTGGTGTGTTGAGGTATCCAGGAATTGCTGTGGTTGGAGTACTGGGTTCTGATGATGCGAAGTAGTCTTGGTTTCTGTTCTTAAGATTCTTGCATTTGTCTTTTGCCATCTGGTAATCTCTGGTGGTAGCTGTTCTTGCTGTCTCTGGCTGGAGTTTGTTCTTCCTGTAGGTCAGTAAGCCTGTGTCAGCACTCCTGCAAGACCAGCTCTCTCCTGGAAAGACATGTGCACAGAGAACTGCAGAAGAGCCCCACCTCCTGGGTGCAGGTGGAGGCAGGAAAGACCCTGACCCAGCTGCTGGGCTGCTTCTGTGGCCTGTGTGCTCCTGGCTGGTCCAGCCTTAGACAGTTATCAGAGAGAAAATGAGGATATCACTGCAAGATGGTCATTTTTTATATATTAATCCTGCCAATCCATGAACATGAGAGATCTTTCCATCTTCTGAGATCTTCTTGGATTTCTTTCTTCAGAGACTTGAAGTTCTTATCCTGTAGATCTTTCATTTGCTCGATTAGAGTCATACCAGGGCATGTAATATTATTTATGGCTATTGTGAAATGTGTAATTTCCCTAATTTATTTCTACTGATTTGTTTGAGTTAAATTTGCATCCAGCCACTTTATACTGAAGTTGGTTATCAGCTTTAAGAGTTCTCTGGTGGAGTTTTTGGGGTCACTGAAGTATACTATCATATCATCTGCAAAAAGTGATACTTTGACTTCTTCTAATTTGTTTCCCTTTGACCTTCTTTATTTTCTAATTGCCCTAGCTAAAACTTCATGTACACATTGAATAGATAGGGGGAGAGTGAGCAGGCTTGTCTACCCACTTTTTTAGTGGAATTGCTTCAAATTTCTCTGCATTCAGTTTGATGTTGGCTACTGTTTTGCTATATATTGCTTTTACTATGTTTAGGTACAGGCCATGAATTCTTGATCTTCCAAGACTTTTAACATGAAGGGATGCTGAATTTTGTGAAATGCTTTTTCACCATCTAATGAAATGATCATGAGGTTTTTTTCTTTGAGTAACAGACTACATCAATGAATTTCTGTATATTCAACCATCCCTGCATTCCTGGGATGAAGCCTACTTGATCATGGTAAATGGTCATTTTGATGTGTTCTTGGATTCAGTTGGCAAGAATTTTATTGAGTATTTTTGCGTCAGTGTTCATAAAGAAGATTGGTCTGAAGTTCTCTTTTTCAATCAGTCTTTGAGTGGTTTAGGTATAAGCATAATTGTGACTTCATAGAATGAATTGGGTAATGTGCCTTTTGTTTCTATTTTGTAGAAAAGTTTGAAGAGTATTGGTATTAGGTCTTCTTTGAAGATCTGATAGATTTCTCCACTAAACCCATCTGGTCGGGGGCTTTTTTTCTGTTGGGAGACTATTAATGACTGATTCTTTCCTTCAGAGTTTATGGGACTGTTTAGGTGGTTTATTTGATGCTCTTTTAACTTTGGTACCTTGTACATGTCTAGAAAATTGTCCATTTCATCCAGAATTTCCAATTTAGTTGAGTATAAACTTTTGTAGTAGGCTCCTATGATTATTTTGAGTTTCCATGTTTTCCATTATTTTGTCTCCTTTTTCATTTCTGATTTTATTAATTTGGATGTTACTGACTCTGTGCCATCTAGATAGACTGGCTACAGCTGTATATATCTTGTTGATTTTCTCAAAGAATCAGCTCCTGGTTTTGATGATTCTTTCTATATTTAATTTTGTTTCTATTTGGTTGATTTCAGTCTGAGTTTGATTACTTCCTGCTGTCTACTCCTCTTGAGTGTATTTGCTTCTTTTTGTTCTAGAGCTTTCACATGTGCTGTCAAGCTGCTACTGTATGCTCTCTCCAGTTTCTTTTTGGAGGAACTTAGAACTATGAGTTTTCCTCACATTGCTGCTTTCATTGTGTCCCATAAGTTTTGTTATCATGTGTCTTCACTTTCATTAAATTCTAAAAAGTCTTTAATTTCTTTCTTTATTTCTTCCTTTAGCAAGGTAACATTGAGTAGAACATTGTTCACGTTCCATGTGTATGTGTGTTTTCCATTGTTTTTGTTGGAATTTAAGACCAACCCAATCTGTGGTGATCTGATAGGGTACATGGGATTATTTAAATCTTTTTATATCTGTTGAGGCTTGTTGTGTGGCCAATTATACGGTCAATTTTTGAGACAGTACCATGAGAATAAAGTATAATCTTTTGCTTTATGATGAAATGTTCTATAAATATCTGTTAAATCTTATTTGGTTCATAACTTCTGTTGAGTTTTACTGTGTCTCTGTTTAGTTTCTGTTTCCATGATCTGTCAATTGCTAAGAGTGGAGTGTTAAAGTCTCCCACTATTATTATGTGGGGTGTGATGTATGCTTTGACATTTATTAAAGTTTCTTTTATGAATGTGGGTGCCCTTGCATTTGGAGCACAGATGTTCAGGATTTAGAGTTCACCTTGGTAGAGTTTTCCTTTGACCAGTATAAAGTGTCCTTCCTTATCCTTTTTGATAATTTTCGGTTGAAAGTAGATTTTATTTGATATTAGAATGTCTATTCCAGGTTGTTTCTTGGGACCATTTGCTTGAGAATTTTATTCCAACCTTTTACTCTGAGGTAGTGTCTGTCTTTGTCACTGAGGTATCTTTACTGTATGAAGCAAAATGCTGGGTCCTGTTTATGTATGCATTCTGTTAGTCTATATCTTTTTATCAGGGAATTGAGTCCATTGATGTTAAGAGATATTAAGGAAAAGTGATTGTTACTCCCAGTTATTTTTGTTGTTAGACGTGGCATTATGTTTGTGTGCCTATCTTCATCTGGATTTGCTGAAAGATTACTTTCTTGCTTTTTTGAGGGTGTAGTTTACTCCCCTCCTTGTGTTGGTGTTTTCCATCTATTATCCTTTGTAGGGCTGGATTTGTGGAAACATATTGTATAAATTTGGTTTTGTTGTGGAATATCTTGTTTCCTTCATCTATGGTAATTGAGAATTTTGTTGGATATAGTAGCCTGGGCTGGCATTTATGTTCTCTTAGGGTCTGTATGACATCTGCCCAGGATCTTCTGGTTTTCATAGTCTCTGGTGAGAAGTCTGGTGTAATTCTGATAGGTCTGCTTTTATATGTTACTTGACCATTTTTCCTTATTGCTATTAATACTTTCTTTATTTAATATATTTGTTGTTTTGATTATTATGTGACAGGAGGATTTCTTTTCTGGTCCAGTCTATTTGAAGTTCTGTAGGCTTCTTGTATGTTCATGAGCATCTCTTTCTTTAGGTTAGGGAAGTTTTCTTCTATAATTTTGTTGAAGATATTTACTGGCCCTTTAATTTGGGAATCTTCCTTCTCTTCTATACCTACTATCCTTAGGATTGGTCTTCTCATTGTGTCCTGGATTTCTTGGATGTTTTGGGTTAGGAACTCTTTGTATTTTGCATTTTCTTTGACAGTTATGTGAATGTTTTCTAAGGTATCTTCTGCATCTGAGATTCTCTCTTCTATCTCTTGTACTCTGTTGGTGTTGCTTGCATCTATGTCTCCCTGATCTCTTTCCTAGATTTTCTAACTCCACGGTTGTCACCCTTTGTGATTTCTTTATTGTTTCTATTTCCATTTGTATATCCTGGATGGTTTTGTTCATATCTGTTGCCTATTTGATTGTGTTTTCCTGTACTTCTTTACAGGATTTTTGTGTTTACTCTTGAAGGGCTTCTACCTGCTTGCTTGTGTTATCCTGTTTTTCTTAAGGGAGTTATTTATGTCCTTCTCAATGTCCTCCATCATCATCATGAGAAGTGACTTTAGATCTAAATCTGCTTTTCCATTGTGAATGTGTATCCAGTATCCTGTGAGAACTGTTCTGATGATGCCAAGTAACCTTGCTTTCTATTGCTTCTGTTCTTAAGCTTGCCCTGGCTACATCTGACTGGAGCCTTTCTTTCCTGTAATCGTGATTGAATCAGAACTCCTTAGAGTAAAGCTGCCTATGTGACCCTGAGATTTTGGTGTGACCAAGCTCTGGGGGCTATGGGACTGGCCGCAGAATTTGTGCCCTAGGTAGACTGGCACAGACTGGAAGGAACCCATACCATTGGTTGGGTGGGATTCCTGGGTCCCTGGATCCTGTTGGTCCCAGTTACATTGGGTGGTGTTGGAACAGATGATGTTCTCCTCACCCTGATCCTAAGATTCTGGTCGTGCTACAGTGCCTGGGAGTGGAGTATCCTCTGGGGGTTGTGGGCCTGGCTGCTGAGTTTGCACCCGAGGTAGACTGGAACAGACTGGAAGGAACTGTAATGCTATTTATAGAGGATCTTTAGAGGACCATTAGAGAACTTTTATTGTACCAGAATAAGTCCTTGAACTGACTGAAAATTTTATCCAGACTAATACTTTTTTAAATTATTCCATTGGTTTACACATCGAATGACTTTCCCCTTCCCTTCCTAATTACTTCTACACAAATACCCCATCCCTCATCTACTTTCTTCCCAGTCCCCTTTGCCACTATGAGTATGTTTCCCTATCCACCCACTCTATCCCCACAGCTCCAGCATCCCCCTATACTGGGGTATCAAACTTCCACAGGACCAAGGGCCTCCCCTCCCATTGATGTCAGACAAGGCCATCCTCTGCAACACATGGATCTGGAGCCATGGACCCTTGCTTGTACACTCTTTGGTTAGTGTTCTAGTCCATGGGATTACTGGGTGGTCTTACCAACTGACATTGCTCTTTCTATGGGGTTGCAATTCCCTTTCGCTCCTCTGTCCACCTGGGGGTCCCTGAGCTCAGGCTGATAGTTAGCTCCAAGCATCCACGTCTGCATTGGTCAGCTATTGGCAGAACCTCCAAAGGAACAGCCACACCAGGTTCCTGTCAGCGAGCACCTTTTTCAACATCAATAGTGTTGGGATTTAGTGTCTGCAGACAAGATGGATCCCCACGTGAGGTGGTCTTGCTTCAGTCTCTGCTCCATTTTTTGTTCCTGTTTTTTCTTTGGACAGGAACACTTCTGGGTTAAAAATGTTGAGATGGGTGGATGGATCATTACTATGTAAGGAAGTAGAAACTTTGATAGCTGTAGTGGTTTGGACCAAAATTGCTCTAACATACACTCATATATTTGAATGACTGATCCCCTGGCCTTCTTGGGGGATCTCTCTCTCTCCCTCTTTCTTTCTCTCTCTCTCTCTCTCTCTCTCTCTCTCTCTCTCTCTCTCTCTCTCTCCCACTCAATACCATATTGGAAAACAAATGCAGTACTGAAGTAAGGATACCTTTGCATTTCTCACATTTACACATATCATTCTTTTTAAGGTGCCTCTGTGTCTATGTATGTGCACAGAAATGTATACTGCACAGGCCTAAAAAGGATTCCTTAGGGCTGGAAGAACAAGTGGTATTATGCTGGGAACTGCGTGATGATGCTGAGAACTAAAGTCCAATTTTCTACAAGGTC
>JADRCD010067377.1:0-11922 GCA_019843815.1 Montemys delectorum | reverse complement strand
AGGAGGAGGAGGAGGAGGAGGAGGAGGAGGAGGAGGAGGAGGAGGAGCAGGAGCAGGAGCAGGAGCAGAAGAAGAAGAAGAAGAAGAAGAAGAAGAAGAAGAAGAAGAAGAAGAAGAAGAAGAAGAAGAAGAAGAGGAAGAAGAAGCAGAAGCAGAAGAAGCAGCAGCAACCCTAAAATACAAAGAAATCAAGAAAAGGAAGGGTTGGATTGGTGTATTAAATGTCCTATTGAGAAGTTAATTTTACTAAAAGTAGTATTACTAAAATAAAATTGAAAATCCAAACCATAAAACAAACAAAAAACTCAGCAAAATAAAATGCCCACCCAAACCATGAAGTTCATTTTGCATAGGCCAACTTATAGGCAAAAGGCCTGTCATGGAGTATGATTGGAGTGTCACTTCATTGGAGAAAACTGATTTCCCCTTTTCCAGTAGGTATCAATGATGGACTTTATGCCTACTTCCCCTTCTCTGTACTGGGATTTTGACTGTTTTCAACTTGGGTAAGTCTTGCGCATACTGTCACAGTCTCTATGAGTTCTTATGTGGGTCAGGCTTGTGTCTGGAAGATGCTGTTTCTTTTGAGTCACCACTCCTGCCTCTACAGTCCTTCCACCTCCTTTTCCACTTGGGCCCCCAAATCTTGACGGCAGAGATTGCAAAGACAGACCATTTAAGACTGAGTGCTCCAAAATTGTGCTATGTATATCGTCCATTTGTGATTTCTTTTTTTCAATTACCATTTCCGGCTAGAAGAAGCCTCTCTGGTTAGGGCTAATAAGTATACTGATCTATAGGAATAGCAATGTATCATTAGGAATCATTTTATGGCTATGATTCTTTAGAAGAAGAGTTTTCCCCTAGCAGCTATGACCTTTCTACTCTCGAGTTCTTGGCCACCTTAGCAGTGTCAGGTATGGCATCTGTCTTATGGAGAGAGGTCTCATTAAAACGTAACTAGTTCCTCCCATGATTTTTGTGTCACCCTTGGACCAGTATATCCTGCAGGTGCTACCCCACTGTGCTTCATAGTGTTTGTGATATTGATGATTATTTTTCTCTTCCTTTAGCATGCAAAGTACCTTCCAGTACCATGAATGCTAGTAAGTAGGGTTGAGCTTCTAGTTGTGCAACAGCTTGGTTTCTCCACGTTTGAGAAAGTAAGTGCTATCTTCAACCATAAGGTCTTACCATCAGATTTTGCAGAATAAGCAATAGTCATGAGAATAGAGTTTGACATTGTGCATGTATGTGTGTATGTGTGGGAGGAGGTATCTATGAGATCCTTTTGGCCAATGATTTATTAAGACTTAACCCATTGCTGTTAACAACTGTCATTTATACCTGCTGGGGGAGGGAAAATCAGTTTTCATCAATGGAATGACACCGGGTATCTCAACCATTGCAAGATGGGCCTCATGTTCAGGAGGAATGGACTCCATAGCTTTCGTGTGTGTGTGTGTGTGTGGTGTGATTGCCTGTATTTAGTTACAGTTTGGTGTTATGTAGATTGGGAGTGTTATCTTGGTCTGGGGGCAGTTTTGCTGTTAGCTTTGGATTTTTTTTTTTTTTTTTTTTTTTTGGAGAAAGAACTTCAAGTTGGATAGGTAGGTAGGGGAGAAGGCCTGGATGGACATTTGGAAGGGGAAGAGTATGAGCAAAATATATTTAAATTTAAATTGCTTTAAATAATACTTAGAAAGAATATGCAAGTAAAACAAGCAAGCCAGCAAAGAAACAACAACAACAAAAAAGGTACAACACATTCTTGGCACAGGAGGACTCCATTTAAATTCCTTTCCTACTGTATATGTTCTAGGAAGATTCCATGGTAGTAGGTTTCCATATGGCTTTTGAAAGCCCTGCAGCGTTAGTTCTTCCCTCCCATACTTCCTTGTCTATGCTGCCCTCCTATCCCCTTCTCTAATTCACCCTCAGACTTTCCCCTTTATCTCTATCTAACACTGTGTTCTATGTCCCTTTACTTGAGAGATTTCCCTTTCCCCCCGGCACCTCACTACCTGCCTAAACTCTGTGCTTATTCTATTTGCAACACACATATAGAAATCCCAAAAGCAAATTTCATAATTTCATTTTTCTTAACAGCTAAACAAGGTGTCAGTGTGTAAATTTACCACATTTTAAAAAGCATTTCTCAGCCATTTGTGTTTCATCTTTTGAGAGGTCTCTGTTTAGTTACATACCTCAGATTTAAATTGAATTATTTGTTTTCTGAATGTTAAATTAAAAAAAAAAAACATTCTTAGAGTAGTCCAGATACTAGCCATATGACAGATGGATAATGGGTGAAGTTTTTGTTCTTTTTCTGTAAGCTGCTGCTTTGCCTGAACTATGTTGGTCTTTGCTGCAAAGAAGCATCTTCACTTCATAAGGTCCCATTTATTAGTTGTTGGTCTTAGTGCCTGTGCTTTCTGTGTCCTGTTCAGAAAGTTCTTTCCTGTGCCAAAGGGTTAAAACTATTCCCACTGTATTTACTATTCAATTCAGGGCATCTTGTCTTATGTTGGGGACCTGGAACCAGCTATGGACGTTTCTTTCCTGGTCCTATTTGGTGTTCTGTATTTGTCTTTTACTCTTCTAGGCATATCTTTCTTTTCATTGAGAAATATTTATTTTTATTTTGCTAAAAAATATTTTCTGTGTCTTTAACCTATTATCCATAGCTTTGATCTTTTCATATTGTCCCAGATTTCTTCGATAATTTGCCTCTACTTTTTTTAGATTTAACATTTTTTTTGAGCTATCCACCTCTACTATTTTGTTTTAAAGACCTCAAGTTCTGTCTTCTGTGTCTATTAATCTGTGGGTCTCACTTCTGAGCTTTTTGACTTCCTGAGCTTTTCATTTCAAATTTTACTTGCATTTTGCATTTTTAAGCAATTCCATTTTTCTATTAAATTTTACTTTCATGTGTTGAATAGTTCTCAATATTTCATACAACTGTTTGTTTTTTCATTGTCTTCCTAGTCAGTTATTAATATTCTCTTAAAGGCCCTGGGACATATGCAAAATTGTTATTTTTAAGTCATTATCTTGTGCTTCAGGTAAAATGCTCTTCTCAGAGCCTATTACAATGGAGTTGCTGGCTTCTGGAGGATGCTCATTGCCTCGATTGTTCATGTTTCGTTGTTGTGATTTTGTGTTTTATGTGTGAGTATCTGGGTATCTAGAGTTATGATGTTTATGGTGGTTTTGGCATAGCTATCTGGTCTCACCAGATGAATGTTCTATTTTTTTTTTTTTTTTGGTTGCTGTTGCTTCATTCAGGGTCCTAACCAAGAGTAGCATCCTGTGGTCCTTGGTGGAGACAGTTGTGTGAGTCAGTAGAGTATCACTAAGGAATAGAGATGTGATAAAAGGAATGGGTGGGTCTAGCCAAATATGGTGGCTCTGGGTTCCTGGTAAAGAATGGTTCTTCAGGTCATCAGAGAGTAACAAAGGAATATAAAAGACCTAGAAGGAAAGGGTAAAATAGGTAGTGGAGAATAACTATGTGGGCCTGTATCTACACCAGTAGGCTGAATCCCACGGCATCGAGGTAGTCTGCTGTGAGGGGCTTAGGTGGGCAGACAGCCTCAGGCCTAGGGGTAATCTCAAAAGACAGGAATGGAGGAGTGGAAAGAAGAAAAAGATAGCCTACCTGGGTCCTAGCCAAATGAGGCAGCTTTGGATCCCTGGTAGAGTGCTGTCCTGTGGGCCTATGAGTCACAATGGGATAGGAATTGGCTAGAAGGACAGGTTGAAAGGGTAAGTAGGGAAGAATTCCAGGGATCATGGATCCATGCCAAGAGTCTGAGTGCCAAGGGGTGGGAGGTGTACTAGGAGGAGGACAGAGGTAAGTCTAAGAGTAATGTGGAGATGCAAGGGCTGATGAGGAGAAGCAGGGCCCTAGTCACACAGTTATTCAGTGTTGCAACTGGCCCAAGGTACAAACAGGTCTACTGTCTTATTGCTTAGAATGTTCTCTACATACTCTTCATTTTCTTCCAAATTGCAATTGAATTAATTAGCTTCTTGCTCTTTTGCCTGCAATATTCCCTGCTGAATTGATTTGAGATATGGATTTCCCTTAGGTCAGCCTGTCTTTAATTGCAACATTGCTTATAATGGATGGCAGGGAACAGAATCAGCGTTCTTCTCGGGGTGCTATCCATCTTCAGTGTCAGTGACTTGTAATATTTTTGAGTCCCTTTGATTTTGTAACACCTCTGCTCCCTTTACTGTCTCAGGAGGCAGAAACTTTTGGCAGACAGCTTTAATGGCAACAGCAGAAGCAGTGGAAAGTAACAAATATTGGGTAAGCCTATGGGACTGGGCTCTTCTTCCGAGGTTTAACTATTAGGCTTACTTCCAACTGAGACTTTGGGACTGAAGCAGATCATTTGCCTCATGGGGAATGTGGTGAGTGTCTCAGTTTCCATTTGAAGAACATATGGAGTTTATTTTTTTTATTAGATGTTTTCTTTATTTACATGTCATACAATATCTTTTCCCAGGTTCCCTTCCAAAAAAAGAAAAAAGAAAAAATTAAAATAAAATTAAAAAAACAAAAACTAAAACAAACCTCTGTTCCCTCCCCCCTCCACCTGCCCTCCACCCCACCCCCTCCTGCTTCCTGGCCCTGACATTCCTCTACACTGGGGCATAGAACCTTCACAGGGCCAAGGGCCTCTCCTCCCATTGATGACCAACTTGGCCATCCTCTGCTATACATATTCTACTGGAGCCATTAGTCTCCACCATGTGAACTCTTTGGTTGGTGGTTTAGTCCCTGAGAGCTCTGAGAGTACTAGTTAGTTCATATTGTTGTTCGTCCTAAGGGGCTGCAAACCCTAGAGCTCCTTGGGTCCTTTCTCTAGCTCCTTCATTGGGGACCCTGTATTCAGTCCAATGGATGTCTGTGAGCCTCTACTTCTGTCTTAGTTGGGTACTGTCAGAGCTTCTCAGGAGACAGCTATATCAGGCTCCTGTCATCCAGCACTTGCTGGCATCCACAATAGTGTCTTGATTTGATGATTGAATATGGGAATTCCCAGGTGGAGCAGTCTCTGAATTGTCCTTCCTTTAGTCTCTGCTCCATAGTTAATCTCTACAACTCCTTCCATGGGTATTTTGTTCCCCCTTTTAAAAAGGAATGAAGTATCCACACTTTGGTCTTCCTTCTTCTTGAGTTTCTTATGGTTTGTAGATTGTACTTTGTGTATTCCAATCTTCTGGGCTAATATCCACTTATCAGAGAGTGAATGCCATGTGTGTTCTTTTGTGATTGGGTTACCTGAAAATGTGGAGTTTATTAGTGTTTGTAAGCCTTCTTTCAGCTGAGTATTACTAAGCAAAGACAACAGCAAGAATTAAAAATACTGATTTGAAAATGAGATCACTAATTATGCATCCTTACCCACAGACCTGCAGAATCACTAATATTTCTAATATACCAACACAATTAAGACTAAATCCGAGCTGCTCAGTTTTCAGTGTGGCTAAAAATCATCTGAGACTGTTGTTTAAATGTTAGCCTTTTCTGATCCAGGAAGTCTAGTTTGGAACCTGGGATCTTGTTTATTTAGCAAATTCCAAAGTGATGCCTATTCTGAACTTTGAGAGACAGGGGGCTGGATGAGATTAGTGGACCTCTACTAGGGGCGCTCCACCTGTAAAATTGAAAGATAAGAAAGATAAATATGTCAATACCATCCCCAAAAGACATTTAGCAATGTCTGCTGATATTTTGGGTTGCTACAAGTAGGGGCGGTATTCCTGGTATCTGGCGTGCTACCATCTTACAGTGCAAAGGAGAAAGAGCCTTACATCCCCCCAAACAAGGGGAAATTTGGACCAGCATGTCCATGCTGGCACTTGAGAGACACTTTAATATATGATCCAATTTAAGATCTCACCAGAGTTTTACACTGCTTTATACTACCCTAGAGAAGAATTAAAATAAAGTTATTTATAGTGGCTAACAGTCACCAAACCAACATTTTATTCCCTAGCTCCAACAAAACTTTTCCAAAAGACCCTTCGAGATTTTGTTCAGTTTACTACTCTGAAGATAACACCTGAGAACGGAGAATAGAAGAAATAGTGTCGGAACCTAAAGGGCCTTTAGTAATTAAGTCAGTTCCAGCCTTTCATCCCACAGATGGAGTGATCAAGGTTGATAGAGGCGGAATGGTCAGCCAAGGTGTATTGTTTTAAGGAAATTCTTTACATAGTTGAAGTTGTTAAGTTAAGCAATTGTTCATAAGATAGCAGTAGTACTATCTGCTTCTAATTAGCACATAGTCTCTAAAAAAAAAAAAACTAGATAAACTAGATAACACTCTCTCCTCATTTGGACACCACTACACTGGATTCCATTTCTATTTGCATATTAAGAATCATATTCTAACAAGCTAAATTACCTCATTATTTACAGTAATTCTAATAGGGCAGGCTTTGGAAGAATTCACTTTGGCTTGTAGTAATGATAGCATATAAATAGCTATATACCAGTTTTTATGCCCATGTCCGATCTAGAAATATCTCACCAATTATGTTTCATAGGTCAGGAAACTAAGCAACACAAGAGTCAGTACACATGTCATGGTCATACAACTGTTGAGTGGTAGAATCTCAATTTGAGCCCTGCAATTGGATTCTAGCTAGGATTTGGCCCTTTTGGCAAAAGAAAAACAAACAGATTGGATAATATACACTTGATTCCTTTTCTATGGACATTATCTGCAATTGTCTCTAGCCCTGACAATCCACTCTGTAGTATAAGTAATCCGAATTTTCTCTTTCCCAAGGTGAATGGCATTTATATTGGAGAGTTAAAGCTAGGACAGCCAAATCTATGAATAATGCATGTGGTACAAGCAAAAGACCTACAGGTTAAAATGGGCTTAGTCTGGGCTCTGTAGCCTCCCTCACCTTTCACTACTCCTAATTTCATTTCTGAGCAGTGACAGCCACACATTTCCAAAGTGATATCTATAAGGAGACCCTGTGGTGTTGGACCAGGAACATCTTCAAGATTCAAGGAAGACTAAGAGTAGCAGTGATCAGTTCATTGATAAAGGGGTGGGGTGGGGGGGCACAACATTGAGTTTGTTAGAAAGAAATTGTGAGTCAGGCTAGTTGGAATGAGCCTATATATCTAGAGAGCATTCTGTAGATAAGTTTGTGATAAGAATATTTGGTGTCTTGAGTTAATTACATCATGAGACACATGGAGTATAGATAAACTCTATCCTAAATGCTCTTGTCATTACAAGCGAGTGTTGTTTTTGACAATAAGTAAAGTGCTAGCAAAAGGTACAGGCCTGTTGATTATGAATACAGTGAAGCCACCAGCCATGATTCTCTCTCTACATAAGGTAGAATTGTATCTAATCATAGATGCTCTTGTGTCAATTGTTTTCTACCCAAAACTATTAAAGCCAATATCTCTGGGCTAGAAGTAAATTAAATATGTAAATATTTGGTGACCTAGAAGAAGAGTTTTAGACTTTGGCCTGCATTGAGAAAGCTAAGAACACGAACTGAATTATCAGATCACAATATCACAAGGACATGACCTTTCCACTCTACTGCATATTTATAAAAGATGATACTCACAAAACACTTGACTTATATGTAACAAGACTATATTAATCCTGAGCCTTTGGCAAAGATTTGCCACAAGTCAGCATTGGAAACCTGGAAGATTCATCTCTCTGGGCCTCTGTTTTCAAAGTTAAAGCAGAGGAAATGTGTATACACACACACATACACACATATATGTATATATGTGTATATATACACACATATATAATTTGTATATATACAATTTATGTACACACATATATATGTGTGTGTATGTATATCTATCTGTCTATCTATATATCTATTTATCTATTTATATCTTATATTTGACAAATATGTGGTAGTGTTAGATACAGAAATGGAATTTGACCTAATACTAGGAAAGCAACTTGGGGTCTTGCATTTTTTTGTATCTAACAGAGGAAGAATACCAAGAAATATTTCTCTCTTGTTTCAGTATTATCAAGATATGACCCACCACCTTCATGGGGAAATATGAGTGTGGGAAAGACAAAGAACAGTGACAATGCTCTGAGACTTTGCCATGCGTTTTGTGTTTGCCTAAATTTATACATGGCCCAAGGCCTGTGTGTTTTGTGCCTGTATTGTCTCAACTTTCATTATTTCAATGGTTTTATAAAGTGGCTTGAACCCAGTTCTTTCTGGTTTAGTCATTAAAGTTCAAATTGATCCCTGGCTTTGTCTACAATCTTCTTTCAAGATACATGACCTTCCTTTTGGATAGATCTCACTATCCAAACTGAAGATTGAAAACTTGAAAGCAAACTAATTGTTGCTCCTTTCATTGTATTTAGTTCCCTCCAATTTACCTTTGGCATTTACTCTCTACACCAGCATCTAACATCTTGGGCCTCAGATTCCTCTTCAATGGGGTGAGAACCTTTCTGTGTGAGGATGCTAGACAGTCTAATACCCTTGGAATAACAAACAATCCTCAAGTGAGGAACTGAACAAAGGTTCTTGGAGACTCTCCAGGTGGCAAAATGCTTTCAATATTTGCCAGGAGTCTATAAGGTCTTGATGGTCCTCACCTGGTGACATGAGGGTGCTCTATCTGATACAATGACAATGGGGTCGTGTTGGTAAATGTTTAGTAACTTGATAGAGATAAAGCCCCAAGTTGTAGAATTTGCCAATTTCCATGGTGAAAGCATGCCCACTGTGGTTAATTATAAGCTAACAGCATGATGTTCCAAAATATGGGGCTGAAAAGAAAGAATAGAAATTGCCATTAAGAGATAGTGCAGGCTAACTCCAATACACATCTGCTCCACTGATCCACACCTGAGTATTCAGACCTGGGGCTTATGGGGATAGTAAGGATTGATGAAAAGGGAGCATAGTACTTACATGGCCCTCCCTCTTCCACCAGCTCCTTGGGAAAAGACATATAAGAAAATCTCAAAATTGTGACCATGGCAATAGCCAGTCCTCTGAACTGAATCTCTGAACGTTTTTTCAGATGTTTATCTAGTGACCTGATATAGCACAAAAGTTTATATCCTAGTTGCGTGAAAGAGAACCATGTTTAGAGTTTGTATAAGTGGGTGTGGAAAGTGGCTGCTTAACTTATGTTTCTTCTTTATTCTAAAATATTATATATACTGAGCTCTGCAAAGAAGAAAGAGGGAAATAAATTTTAACAATGAAGAAATAATTGCTTCCTGCTTCATGCAATGCCAGGTTTTAATTCCAAACCAATGCTCAGCCTGAATTAAGGATGGTCTACTTGGCAGTGTTTGAGGCTATTGTAAAATGAAACTGTAACTCTGATCTAAGGGCTTTTCTCCAGACTCTGCTTCTCTTGTTTTGGCTGAAACAAAGGTGAGTGCTCATTGTTTGGTTGGCTTTAAAATGAAGCTATTTTTCATTATCTGTGAAATAATATCCAAATGAACAACTCCATGTTTAGAACATTAACTTTTAGAGCTCGGCAAACCATAGAAAACAAAATTTCAGTGTCAAAAAGCAGCGTCATTCACATTGGGGCTTATTCATAACCTCCCTCTAAATAAACAAGAAAAATGGCAGCCTCATGGAAAGAAATTTAGCATGTTGCAAAATATATACTGCTCATGTAGGCTGGCACATTTTCTTGGACAGCTGACCTTGCAGATATTGTTGTTTTCTGCTCTCTCTTGCTGTTCCCAGTAAAGGAAAAGGCAAATATGACAGATAAAATTATATTGATAGGAGAATCCAAGCATTTGTCATTGTACTTGGGAGCAATGTGATAAATGGAGAAAGCTTGTGGTAAGGTTGTTGCAACACTTGACAGAAATAACAACTAATGATCATAGCATTATATATGAGTATAAAATATCATCTACTTAAAGATCCCCAGGAAGAAAGCTCAATAATACGATATTCCCTTCAGCATGCTTTTCCTTACAATTTAGTAAGTTTTATTCCCCAGTCTCTCAAATGCATTTTAAAGAGAAAAAAAATCATAATAGAGAAACATACCATTGTTAGAGCCCAATGTGCACCGACATTGGTCAGCAAAACTACGTAAAATGTTCTTGTTATCAGTGAGAGCAATCACCAGATTGATGACCCCACAGTTAAGGCAAATATTTTCTTTAGTTTATTCCATATATGATGATATATTTTAATAGGTGTTATGAACATTATTGATAGATACAGTAGCATTTATTTAGCTATTCAAATATGTCTTCCTA
This sequence comes from Montemys delectorum, assembly GCA_019843815.1. NCBI lineage: Eukaryota > Metazoa > Chordata > Mammalia > Rodentia > Muridae > Montemys > Montemys delectorum. Next base: position 1,627 of record JADRCD010067377.1, on the reverse strand, counting down.
TCTAGTTTATCAGCCAATAGACACTTTACAGTAGGGTAGGGAGATGACTACATGGGTAAAATGTTTGCTGCATAAGCATGAGGACCTGAGTTCAGCTTCTTAGCACACATGGGAAAGCCTCATACCTCTGCAAATATGTCTGCTGCCCAAACATTGGGGAAAAGGTGGAGGGGTGGGTGTAAAGGCATGTGAATCCCAGTGCTTTACTAGCCAGTTACTTTAGCTGAAAGAGTGAGTAAGTGGTGTTTTTCAGTGGGCAACCCTGTCTCAAACATCATCATCATCATCATCATCATCATCATCATCATCATCATCATCATCATCATTATCATCACCATCATAATCATAAAAGCAATAATAGAAGACACTTAATGTGTACCTCTGATTTCTGCAGTCATGTGCATGAGCAAGGATATTTACTTACATGAGTACCACACAACACACACACACACACACACACACACAATGTTATATAGATAATACCTAATGTATTGTACACTGAATATTCACTGCAGGCTAAACTTTGCCAAAAATGTTCTAAACATAATGTCCAATGTAATTTCTCCTAAAAATTACTCTGAAGGAAGTATTATTTTATCTCATTTTATAGTTGAATAAACTGAGAAAGGTTTAGCTTCTTGCTCAGGATCACGCAGCCAGGAAGTAACAGAGTCCGGTCATCAAGTTCAGCAGTCTGTGCTTAACCACAGTAAGTACCCTAAACACAGGACTGCATGTGAAGTAAAACAAAACAACAGTTTTAAATCTGTAGTTTTAGGAAGGCTGAGCTCCGATGATTCTGACTTTGCCCTTGGTCTGTGAGCTCTAAATTCCCTGTTTTCCTGCATCCCTACAATACACAGATGTCAGAAGAGCTATGATGAAAGTTGTGGAAGAACCATCAGCTGTTCAGAGGAAAGCTGAAGGGATCCTAGGTGTTACACAGTTTTCTACTCTCTTTCCTGGATCCCGTAGGGAGGAAAAAGACTTGCTTTTACTGGCTGTTTGTTTTATAGTTTGACCCCTATTGTTCTTCTCTCAGTCTCTTCAAGAGAAAAATCCTTAGAAGATATACTTGAAAAATGTCCAGTGGAGCCATCAGCCGCTTGCTTGTTCGAGCAGGACTGCTCTGCATGACGCACCCCATGTGTTTTAGTTTAGTGGTTCCAACATTCTGAACAAAGCATGCCTCTTCCCTCAAATTCTTTGCTGGGTGTTTTGTCCAAACCTTTTCTCTCTTATGTAAAGTCCATAGGCTACAACGAGTTGTTGTCGTCTTCCTTGCAACTGTAAGGCATTGAGAAACTGGTTTTTGTTTGTTTGTTTTGGAAAGCTCTATCTATGAACATTCCTCAGCACCATCACCTTGATTGCAAGATACTGGATTTTGTTTGTACCAGGAAGAAAGGCTCTAGTTCCCAGGAAGTACTAGCATGTGTCAGGGGTTGGGAAGAAACCCTTAGCACTTGGATCTGGGTCTGATCATTATGGTAGACATGGGAACACTGTTATGAGTCCTGTGACTCAAACACCAGTGCTCCTAGAACAACATCAGCATTCCATCTTTTTCTATTCCATCCAGCCTCTTTCCCTGAATAGTCTAAAGTAGGATAACCAGGCAAATTAG
>JADRCD010067376.1:0-23851 GCA_019843815.1 Montemys delectorum | reverse complement strand
CATGTAATAAGGACACATGCTCCACCATGTTCATAGCAGCCTTATTTATAATAGCCAGAAACTGGAAACAACCCAGATGTCCCTCAACAGAGGAATGGATACAGAAAGTGTGGTACATCTACACAATGGAGTACTACTCAGCTATTAAAAACAATGAATTTATGAAATTCTTAGGGAAATGGATGGATCTGGAGAGTATCATCCTGAGTGAGGTAACCCAATCACAAAAGATCACACATGGTATGCATTCTCTGATAAGTGGTTATTAGCTCAGAAGTTTGGAATACAGGAAGAATGACCCACAAACCACAAGAAACCTAAGAAGAAGGAAGACCAAAAGGTGGACATTTCATTCCTTCTTAAAAAGTGCAATCAAATACCCACAGAAGGAGTAGCAGAGATTAACTATGGAGCAGAGACTGAAGGACAAGCATATAGCTATCTCCTGAGAGGCTCTGATAATACCTGTGTAATACAGATGTAGAGGCTCACAGCCATTCACTGAACTGAGTACACGGTCCCCAGTGAAGTAGTTAGAGAAAGGTTCTATGGAGCTGAAGGGTTTGCAGCCCCTTAGGACGAACAACAATTACTAACTAGTACCCTCAGAGCTCCCAGGGACCCAACCACCAATCAAGGACTATACAGGGTGGGACTGAATGTTCTGGCAGCATGTGTATAGAAGAGGATTGCAAATTCCATCATCAATAGGAGGAAAGAATCTCAGCCTTGTGAAGGTTTTGTGCCCCAGTGTAGGGGAATGCCAGGGCCAATAAATGGGAGAGGGTGGGGTGGCAGGAATGGGGAGGGGGTGGCAAAAGTGGTTTGTTCTTGTTGTTTTTGTTTGTTTTTTGGAGGGGAACCTGGGAAAGGAAAAGTTTACATGTAAATAAAGAAAATATCTAATATAAATTAAAAAAAAAAAAGAGTAATTATTCTCTACCCAGTCTACTAAAAAATGGATCATTTGTTTCCACGGAGCTTCAAACCCAAGTCTTTTTCTAGCAGGGGTAATAATGGACAGGACAGAAAATGTAGTCTATTCCCTCATTATCTTGTATTATTGCAAATGTCATTCTCGTTTTAAGTCCTACAACCACTTCACCACTTCCCCACTATTGTAGACAGCTCAAGGGTCCATCTTTTCTGGACAACATAGTTGATGTACCTTTCTTAGTTTTTGAGAGCAAGGAAGGGGGCAGACCAGATGAATCAGGCACCTGAAAGGGAACAACTCTACACTTACCTCTTTGTCCAGTAGCTGAATGGCTATTTGATAATGTCCTGGCCTGTGAGGTGAAGATATTGCAGGTCTAATATATATTATACTAGCTTCTAGTGGATTACAAGTATTATTGTCAGCATTCCCCCAGTTGGCAATTTATGTGTACTTCAAGCCTTAGATATTGTTGGTTCCCAATAGGTCTTTGGCCATTTCTTGAATTATTTACTATGAGCTCTCTTGCTATTTGGATACACTTAAGAAAAAAGAAGTATGAGGTGAGGATTAAAATCATTTTTACATGAACAGCCAAAAGTTCCAGAAGCATCTATTGAGACTTATTTTCCCATTGCTGTCTTCATACTGGCTAAAAATGCAATTGACTAGAAATGTGAGGGTACATTTCTAGACTCGATTCTGTCCAACTGATTTAACATTTATCTACACATCTACCCCAATATCAGTATAATATATTTAATTTATACAGCTTTGTAGAAATCAGGAATCAGGAAGGGTGAATTCTCCAATTTTCCCAAGATGTGTCTTATTTTGTTAAATTTCTATCTGAATAATGAAATCAGTTTGTCATGTTCTTGGGGCCCGGGGGGTGGGGGGGAGGGTGGCGTGGAAAGAAGTAAACAAACATGATATTAATGCGATTGAATTGAAACCAAATAGTTGTTTATTTTTCTTGATTGGTTAAGTTTTTGAGACAGAGTTTTTCTGTGTAGCCTTGGCTGTTTTCGAATTTGCTCTATAGATTAGGCAGGTCTCAAACGCAAGAGATTCACCCTGCCTACCTCTACCTTCCAAGTGCTGGCAGTTAATGCACCAGTTTAACATTACTACCAAGTTAAGTCTTCTGATCCATGAATCTGGGATATCTCTTTTTATTTATACTTTCTTTCATTTCATCCATTGTTTATCACTGGTAATTAAGTTTTGCAATATTTATTGTGTTCATTTTCTTGACGTTGTAAACAGAGTAACTAATTCACTTGATGAAATTTCATTGTCATACACTGAATATATAGAACTACAACTATATAGTTAATAAACTAATTTTGAATTTTACAACCTTGCTAACTTACTCTTCACTTTTAATAGTTTTTGTTTTAGTTTATTTATTTATTTTTTTCAAGACAGGAATTCTGTGTAGCCCTGGCTGTCCTGGAACTAGCTCTGCCTACCAGGTCAGTAACTGAATTCAGAGATCCACTTGCCTCTGCCTTCCAAAATGCTTGGCAGATTAAAGGCGTGTGTCACCACATCTGACTTGCTTTTAGTAAGTTTTTGATAGATTCCTTAGGATCTTCTACTTCCAGGCTCCAGTCATTTACAAACAGTTGTACTATCTCTTTTAAACTCTAGATGCCTTTAGGATTTTTACAATTTATGTAAGATTTAAGACTCTTAGGAAATAAAGTCAACATTATATACAAACTAAAACTAAAAGAAAAAGGGGACAGTTCTATTGATTACAAACAAAACAGAAAAATAAAAGCACAAGAACCAAACCTGAAAGTTGGGATCTACACCATTACTATTATTACTGTGTGACCCTGAGGAAACTCCCAATTTCCTTTTGGTTTTACATCTGGTTTTAAAAATATTTCCTGCTTACAGTGCCCGTGAAACTTCTGAATGTATGTATATAAGAAGTGACTTTCCTTATCCAGACTCACAACCACACTTCACTACACATCATCCTCTTCCATTTTCCCTTGTCATGCATGACATTCCTAAAAGTGGAAGAGCATGCTATCTGTTCTTTAACATGAAGGGGAAATACAGCCAGTAAGGAGGGCCCATAAAAGACACCGGAACACTATTATAAAGTGTTATCCTCTTGGAGATAGCTAGACTGTAAACAGATGCTTTAGATGCTAACATAAGAGCTAAATATGATAAGCATTTACTCTGTCAAAGAATAAACTGATATGTTAAAACTATATAATAATAAAGACATTTCAAGAATAAAATGTCCTAAAAAATACATTATTTGAAGCTGTCACCAGATGCTTATCTTTTGTAGTCAAAGTTTTAAGCTTTTTCTTTCTTAGCTGAGATTGGCCTGACACTCTCCATCTATCTATCAGAGGATGACTCTGCACTCCTAGTGGATGATCCTCTGGACTCTACCAACCTCGTACATGGCTGTGATTACAGGCATGAGCCACACCTGGCTGTTAACATTTTAAAATTACAATTTTGATTTAAATGGCAGATAATCATGTACATTTTCAACCAAACATGAGTTTGCTTGGCTTCTGCTAATGCTACCAGCATTCAAACACATTAAATTTAAGTATTATAAAATCCACTTTGAGTGTTCTGGAACCTGAGTTTTAACCTCTGACGTAAAGGAAGAGGACTTTCCCAGCAGGCAGGAGAATCCTCACCTTTGTTATGACATGGTAGAAAACTCTGAGGACTTCTTGCTGGATCTGAGAACTTGTTTTCTTCATCTTCAGCTGTTTTATAAGACTTAGTACACAGTCTGGTTTCTTTAGATTCTACTATAGGATTTCTGAGTTTGTTGTGAGTACTTTCTCCGACGTGGACTAGGCTATGCTTCTGAGAATTGTGCTTTATTTTTGGAGCAGTATACTTAGCTTTCCAGGACACTGGAGCATTTTCTTCATCTGAGGAATCTCTCTCAAGGCAAACACTACTCTTGATGACAAAGTTCTTAGTAGTTTTCACAGCAGCTTTTGGATTATGAGGTATAGCAGCAGTTGGCAGCCCAACTTGAAGACTGGAAGTCTTTAGTGCTTTGGCATTGAAAGAGTAAGGTAAAGAAGTATTCACCCTGCAGTTTTCTTGGAGTTGGATGTCTAGAACTTTAGAGTTTCTGGACTCTTTGTGAAGATGGACTCCTGTAAGATCCTTCGAAAAATGGGATGGACCACCAGAGCTACTGTAAGCAATACAAGAATCTTTCATTTTTAGTGGCAAACTTTCCTGGTCAGCATCTGCTCCTACATTATACTGAGGGTATGACGATTTTATATGTATTCTTTCCTTTAGAGGCAAATCGTGAAGATGTAAAGCAGTGATGCCAGAAAGGAGATGTTCTTCAGGACTACTCTTCTGAAGATCTCTACTGGACACTTCATTGTTTGAGGTACATTGTTCTGATTTATATGTCAACTGTTCAAAGCCAGAAAGGATGGCTGATGATTCAGATTGTGATTGTAAATCTTGAGAGAAAGTGTTTCTTTGAACTGCTGGAGAATTACTAAAAGAAGTACCTGCCCAGTCAATGGTACTCAACTGTAGCTCAGTAATCACAGAAATATCATGAGATGAAGAGCTGGGCTGACTACATTCTGAAACTAGAGAATTATTGACATCTTTACTTTGCTTTACAGCCAAAGTTCTTGGAGAAGGCATTAACTGTTCTTGCAAATTCAAACAGGGAGCACTTGTAGGGGAAACAAAACTACTCAACGAGGGAGAAGTAGATTCCTGTGCTAAAATAGGATCTGGGGAAATTCCCAAATGAATTTTGGGATTCTGCTTGGGGAAGGCTTTAGATGTAGGTTTTAAAGTCCTAAGTGACTGAGAAATGATCACACCATTTGATTCTGGTAAATGGCTTCCTTTAGGCTTATCTTTCATACCTGAAAAGAAAGAAAAATATATGACAAATGTCTTTCCTTTTCTTTACTTGGGTAAAAAAAAAATAAAAAAAAAATAAAATAAAATAACAAACAAACTCAAGTAAAAATAAAAATATTACCCTAAACCAAAGGCTAAACCACTAATCTATACAAGATTTTTTTTTTCTCACCTCTACCCACTACTCAGTATATTCTTGTAAGCAGTATAAAATACTGTAAAGTATTTTCTTCTGGAAAAAAGTCATTATTGAGTTACTTTCTTCACTAAATTCTGAGGAATAAAGAAAATGCACTTAACACACAAACTATATTTGCAGTAGTTGCTCTAACAGTACACTTGCTATCCTGTACTTAACTTACTTAAGTTAGTAAACACAGAGCTTAGTGGTGGACTCCCAGCATTTCTGTTTTAGAAGGAAATGTGTAGGGCTTGGTATGAGATGCAGTGATAGAATACCTGGCTGGCAGGCCCTAACCTGTGGTCCCAGCACCGCAGCATCAGAAGATGAAGTACATGAGGACACAGAAGCAAGAGCACTGTTTTCACTCTTGATTTACAAAACTTACAACAAAATTTAGACAAGACCAGTTCAGGTAACTCCTGTAACTCGAGTGCATAGCATTCAACATAACCCGTACTTTTCTGTTTCTTCCCTTTAGTCTCTGACTGCTGTTTCTGGTAGATAGCTACAACATCGGGATAGGCTGCTTCAAACAGTGATGCTTCTTCGACTGTAAGGAGATTCAGTTCTCCAGGTTCTGTATCTTCCACCACATAATGTTCTAGAAGATTACAAATACGACAAAGGAGACAAAGATTTAAAAACTCAGTTTTTCAAATAGTAACCACAAAACTATACTATCCAAATCTTGCTTTATTATTTATTCCTGAGAGTTATATTACATGCATAGAGTGCATCCTGCTCACTTACTATTATCGCCTCTTTGCTTTTGCTAGCTGCTGGCTGCTTTCTTCCTCCTATCCTCATGTATTTTGTTGGTGTTGACTTTTAAACTGACTTTACTTTCTTTTCCAATAAGAGCTGGAAGGGAGGTTTCTTCTCACATTGAAACTTTAAATTCTTTTGTTTCAGAAATGGCAGCATCAGTAGAGAGGATAGAAAACTTTCTTTGGAAAAAGTGTTTAAATTACAGATAAGGAATGAATAAGCAATTTTCCAGGACAAAGGGCTTCCTGTATACCAGGCAAGCTACACCTCCACATTTGAAGCCCTGGTTACCAGTTTCTTGAAGATACCCCAGCATTAGAGGATCCACAAATAGCTGAAATGAGAATCTCTACATAGATATTTATAATAAAACACATACAGAAAAGCTTAAAGTGACGATCTATATATGAGAGAACATGGGTTGCCTCATTCAAAATTTTTTAGTTGTATCCAGTTTCCTGCAAATTTTATAACTTTTTCTTTTTTTTAAAATTATTTTCTTTATTTACATGTCTTACGATATCTCCTTTCCAAGTTTCCCCTCCAAAAACAAAACAAAACAAAACAAAACAAAAAACAATAAGAACTCCTATTCCCTCCCAACTTTCTTTTTCTTTAAGGTTGGATAAAATGCTATAGTGTATACCTATTACATCTTTTCATGACTCATCATTTATTGATATACATCTAGTCTGTTTCCTATCTAATGTGAATACAACATCAATAAATATGTATATGCAAGTATCTTTATGTGCAGTCCTTTAAGAATCTGCCTAGGATTGGCAGAGCTGGGTCCTATAATAATTCTGTTTGTTTGTTTATTTATTTAGTTTTCCTAATTTACGTTCTAATAATTCTGTTTGTTTGTTTATTTATTTAGTTTTCCTAATTTACGTTCTACAGTGATTTACACAGTTGGCTATAAGAATTTACATGCCCACCAACAGTGAATAAAGGGTTTGTTACTCAAAAGAAAAAAAGGAGACATAAAGAGTGGATAGGAAGTATTGCTGTGACAGATCTAACCATATTGTTTTGGGTAGGATTACACAAGGACTTTGGAACTCTGGGCTAAGCTCTATGGGCTGTTCTGTAGGAGCTTGGAAGGTAAGAATGTTCAGATCAATACAGAGAATAAAGGCCTTGGCTTTTGAAATTTCAGAAGGAAATTTGAGAGTTCCTTAAAGACTGTATGGGAGCCGTTGCCATTCTGAATTAAGATTTTGTGGTTCCCATCAGCTGGGCCCAAGAAACAGCTGTGATTAACAAGAGACCAGTACCACTGAAGCGAAACGTTTGTTTTACTGAGATAAAGATACTTATTAGCTGGGGATGAGAAATTAACAGTGATTAAGAAGAGTGAATCAGCAGAGAGGTGGTGGTACACACCTTTAATCCCAGCACTAGGGAGGCATAGGCAGGTAGCCAGTCTGGTCTACAGAGCAAGTATGAAGACAGCCAGGGCTACTCAAAGAAACCCTATCTTGAAAACAAAACAAAACAAAACAAAACAAAACAAAACAAAACAAAACAAAACAAGAGTGAATGATTGAGTGGCATTTTCTGAGAAGTGTTTCCTCAGGGTCAACATACACAGGCTGAGTTCAAGTGCCTTTTGCAAGGAGCCAAACTTGGTATTGTGTCACACAGTACTCATCTACTTCGGTTGTCTGTGTGACAGGCCTAAAAACCTTATCATGGACCTGAGGCATACACTTCAAAAGGAGTCAGTCTCCTGAGGTAGTCAGTCGCTGACATCTCCTAGCTCAGATGTGTTCCAGGTTGGTCTCTGCTAAAGTCTGTGGAGAGATCTGTGTGCTCTCTTTATTCAGGCATAAAGGTGCCCTAAGAGATATTTCGTATAAGCTAAAGTGAGATTAAACATTATTTCCTGGCCTCCACAGTACTTCAATAATCCTAATAGATTTCCTAGGTGTAATTAGCTTGGAATTTTTACGAAGAAGATGTCTTACCAGACAGAGTGTCTCAAGAGTTAGAGATAGCAGTTAGGCACTTATTATCAGAGCAGTCCCACACAAGGCAGAATTATTTTACTATCAGAGAGAAGTTGTAGGGCTTCCATCACTAATTATCTTTGTTACAGCCAAGAAATGCTAGAATATGACCCAGCTGCTTGCCTCAGACAGACCCAGAGAATTTATCTTGGGGCTGCCAGAACAGCCGAAGAAGAAGGACACCACTGTTCCTCTGCTTTGTACCTGGCTGCTTGTTCTCACTGACCTTCATGTAGCCGTTTCCTGCCTACGTGACTTCTGTCACTTGCCCTGTTCTCTGTATACTATATAAGCCTGATTTTCACTTTGTACAAATTGCACTCAGATACCAAACTCCCTTGTGTCGTCTCTGTTTGTCACTCGCCGAATTCTTTGCCTACCAGGCCAGAACTCTTATCACCCCGAGGAACAAGGGGTCTCCGAAGCAACCCAGTCCATGGCAGTATTGGAAGTGTCACCCAGGTGGTACTGATTTTGAAGGTATGAAGGAATTGTGAAGAGCAGCTAAGATTTGGCACTGTGCGGAGTCAGGAGAGGCCACTGGTGAAGGTGCAGCATCTGTAGCAGTTCAAGCCCTAGGACTGAAGGAGTCAAGCAGAGGCTGAGGTTCAGCACCAGGAAAAGAAGCAGAGAGTGAAAGTGCAGCCAGTGGCAGCAGGAGATGCCAACGTGACTGCTGAGGAGAGCAGCAGCTTGGAAGCAGAGGCAGTCTATGGGAGATACCCATAGGCACAGCAGCACTCTGGAGTCCCAAACCTGACCCTGCTGAACTTCGGTTTGATTCTGATCTGACTATGACTATGCTCTGGTTCTTCCCAGATAGAGTAAGAAAGTATTTAATTTATTTTGAATTTATAGGAGCCCACAGTTGAGAGACCGGATTTTTAGAATTTTGAGAGTCTTCCAGAGACTTGGGATTTTAAAAGTTGGAGGTTTTTAAATTTTTTTTTTTTAAGAGACTGACCTTTTATAGTGTTTGAATTAATTGGTAAAGACTGTGGAATTTTGAGCCTGTAATGTGTTTTTTATTTTGATATTTACTAAAATGAGATAGAAGAAAAAGAACTGAATCCTTCAATTGCCCTCTGACCTCCATATGCACACCATAGTGTGCCCTTGTGTGGCTCACCCCCATAAATAAATAAATAAGTCTGCAAGTAAAGAAAGAAAGAAAAAAAGAAAGGAAGGAAGAAGGAAAGAAAGTAGTCTGAATGCTCATCCAGAGCTTACACTATTTTTATGTTGTAACAAAAGTACAAATTCTTATAGAAACTAGATATAATAAAGGAAAGGGAGAAAAAGTTTTTAGCTATGAGTCACTTACCTCAATTGCTTTAGAAACAGTTAAATGTAAGATCCCAAAGACAAGTTATTTGGGGAAGCAATTTCTTAAGAAATATGAATCACAACTACTTTGGCATTATTTCCAAACATTAAAAAAAATGTCAGAGATATTAAAAGTAAAAGCACTTGAATTTTATCACCTTTATTAGCCAATATCTATTTAAAATAAAACAAGTAAAATAAGAAATATAATTTATAGTGCATGTGACTTTTCATAAACATGTATGTATTTATATATTCACTAGCTTCTTCAGATTTGAATCAAATGCTGTGTGTAACAAATACATACCAGGCTTTTCCCATTCTACTTCAAGACAATGGACTCCACTTCTGATTCGGGGTTTAACAATTCTGAAAAACAAATTCAAATACTAAGGCCTAAATATACTAATTATTTATAAAATTTTAGTTCATTTTCTTGAATTTCCATCAATATTTGAGATAAAAATAAAAGGAATTACTGTTTATATATTCTTTGGGATTAATTGAGTAATTTCATTGTGAGGTAGAATTGAAAATTGTTGGATTTACTCAATGTGTGTATAGGTTTTCATCATATTTATTCATTTCATTTCATGTGTGAGTGTTTAGTCTGCATGTATGTAGGTGCATATGCACCAGCTGCATGCCTGGTGCCCACAGTGGTCAGAAGGGACTCATATGCCTGGAACTGGACTGACAGGTGGCTATGAACCACCAGGTAGGTTCTGGAAATTGGACTCAGGCCCTCTGCAAGAGCAATAAGTGTTCTTGACCTCTGAACTATCTCTCCAGGCCCCTCAGTGTTTTCACTACTATGGAGTATTGCTTTTTCATTGATTTCTGTTTTAATGTCTACTTTGTTATACTACTTTGGTATTTGCCTAGTATACCTTAAATCTTTGTTTATAAACTTTGTATATGTATTTTGTATTTTTTATGAAAATTTTAATCTCTACTTTTCCAATGCAATCTGCATTTTTATAGACAAATTTAACCTACTTACATGTATTGTGTGTGACTAGTGAGAGCTGAACTCATTCATAAATCTTTTTTCCTATTAGCAGTTTTTATCTTTGCCATTCACTTCCTCTTTCCTATCTACTCTTGGTTTGATGTATTTCCTATTTTGACTGTAATTGTTTGAATGTCATTATATTTCTAGTAGTAATATATCCATATCCGATCATAAATAATACTCAAAACATGTACTAGAGATTTAAGACTAACACTTGAAATACAATCCAAAATAAAGAGCTTTAACATTTATTAATTGTCATGTGAATATAACTATGCACGTGCATAACTTCACTCAGTTCATTAAAAAGCTGACCAATGTTTTAGTCCACATCTTCCTCCTGGCTTCTTCACTTTGTTTCCTGTTGTATACTTTTTAATAGTACTTTGTGGGTATGTGTGTTTGCTTGTTTTGAGACAGGTTTCACTATGCAGCCCTGGTAGGCTTTCACTCACAGAGATGTGCTTGCCTTGGTCACCAGTTCTGAGACGAAATGAGTGTGCTATACTTAATAGTGTTTTTGTTTTTTGTTTTTGAGACACAGTCTTACTATGGAGCTCTGGGTATCCTGAATTTAACTATGTAGACCAGGCTGGCCTCAAACTCAAGAGATCCACCTGTCTCTGCCTCCAGAGTGCTAGGATTAAAGGTGTGTGCCACCATTGTAGAACTGCTTCATAGTACTATAATGAAAGTCTCATGTGGTAAAATCTTAGTCTTCAAGTGTATGAAAAAGCATTTACTATGAACGATGTTTAGTCATTTCAACATTACCAGTTATTTTTACTTTACAGTATTACTCCGCAATTTTCTACTTGTCTTCTGGTTCATTGAAATAGTTCTGTTAAACCTGGTTCTTTCTGTATTTTCTGTCAATTTTTAAACTTTTTAAGTAGCATGCATTTGGAGTTGGAAGTATGTCAACGCTGAGTTTACTGCATTGTCTTGAGTGTGCGCCTGAATATGCTTTGAATTTCTCGGCTTTCCTTCCCTTTGGACAACAGACCCCATGCCTGTCGGGAACGACACTTCTGATTCTCATATATTCAAGTGGAAATGGTTTTCAGCACAAAATTCTTTTTACTAATAGTTTTAAAGTTTATTTTAAAATTCAAATAAATAATTTTTTATTTAAAAAATAAAATTTAGTTTTTAGATTTATTTATTTTAAACATATGTATGTTTTGCCCACATATATGTCTGTGTATCACAAAGATGAGTGGTGCCTACAAAAGCCAGAAGAGGGCATCAGATCCTCTGGAACTGCAGTCACAGATGGTTGTGAACTACCATACGGGTGCTGGGAAGTGAACCCAGGTCCTCTGCCAGAGCAACAGTTATTCTTAACTGCGGAGCCATGCCTCTAGCCCCAACCATTCATTACCTAATGGGCTGTAGTTGACTGGAGGTCTTTCTACCAAGTTTTCTTTCTATCATGTCATAGCGGGTCAAAAGCACCAACAATTTTTCACATGCATAGTGACTAGGCCACTCCATTTTTTGAACAGTAAATCTCTGGAAATACAGTAAAAATAAATATTAGTTTTAAAACAGAAAATACTCTTAAGACAATATTATTTTTGCTTTAAGAGTAATGCCAAAGTAATATTAGTGAGAATATTTCCAGGAAAAAAGAGCGAGCTCCTTAAGGAGAACGTGTCAAATGACAACCTGGTTGAGAGGGTTCTCTATTCAGAATACCAGGTTATGTCAGAGAGGGTGGACTAAGCGCCTTGACCCTCCTAGTCCATTTTTCAATCTGTATATAGAGAATATAACCTTGTTGACAGATTATGTAGATTAGGTGGGAAGACATTTATTAAGTATAATGACTGTCAGCAAGGTAATGTGTAAGTAGATTCACTGAGCCATCTTTCCCCCTAATTACAACATCAGAGGTTAAAATAATTTCATTTAATACTCATGGTGATTTGATGGTGATATTATTCTATTTTAAGGATATTTCATATTCAGTATATTTGATCTTAGCACCCCTTGTCCTGAACCTTCCTTCCTAGACATATTCCTGGATTCAATTTGTCTGCACAGGGTAACTGAGACATCTTTCTGAAAAGCAGTCTGTGTTTGCCTTATGGTCTAGAAAGTATGGATCTTACACAGCCAAGGGGTAAAGGCTAGAGATGAATATTGTATAATAGTGGGGCAGTCAACATTTATCTGTTTTAGTTCTTGAGACAGTCAACATTTATCTGTTTTAGTTTTTAAGTCTCCTCTCACATATGGAAGCTAATATTCATCTGATCTTCCTCGTATCTAATTTTATATTATTAAGTAAGAATTTATTTTCAGATACCTGAAACAATAATAAATCAGGTCTTTGGTACCTGATTGGCTTTAACATTTTATTCTTATTCAAAAGGAATTCTTGGATGACCTAAGTGAAAAAATAAAAAGAAAAAAAAAAAAAAACAGGAATCAGGACTTAAAAGTAACTTTAATTCTCCTGAAGTAATTGTTGTCTCCAAAGGCCTCCCTCCGCTAATCTAGGCCTTGTCTTGGAAGCTTCTAGCCTTTGTACAATCTAATCTAGGCCTACACATAGAATGGTTTCAGCTTCTGAGACTTACTGCTGAATAAGTTCACCCCTTCTAGTTCTTTCTGAAGTCTTGCTGGCTAGTTCAACTCAATTGTTCTGGCTCTAACTCTTCTCCAAGCTGACTGATTTAATCTGGCTTCTCTCTCTCTGCCTCTCTTGAATTGTTTTTCTTGGCCTCATACTAACTTTGGCAATATGTTCTAACCTTCTGGCTTCTTCTCATTCTCTGGCTCAATCTGTCTTCATCTGTGTCTAGCTTGTTCTTTCTCTGCAACCTGTATCTCCGTAACTCAATTCCACTGCCTACCTGACTCACTGAAGAGAACTGACTAGCACTCAGAGATCTGCATGCCTCTGTCTCTTGAGTGCTGGATTAAAGCTGTGGACCCAAACATCTGGACCTAAGCTTCTCTTTATCTATACCAGGCTGGCCTAGAACTCAGATCTGCTTGCCTCTGTCTCCTGGGATTAAGAGCCATGTCTGTATTCCAGCCAGATCACAGAGACTTAGGTCTTTGATAGTCATATTCTAAATTAAAAATCTCTCTATGTATCAATTAAAAGAATATACAATTGGATTATTACCTCATGGAATGGAAATCCTTTGCAATTGCAAGCTTTCCTAGAGATAAATTATACATTTGATCAATACAATCAGATAGACAGACAAATATTATCTAATCTCCTTGTTTTATAACAAATATCCACCTATAGTATCTTATATACAATTATCAGGCCTTTCTCTGAAAAAAAAATTGCTACCTTCTCAGGTAAAGTTTTATTTTTACCTTTTTGTAATTTTTGTTTTGTTTTTCGAGACAGGGTTTCTCTGTATAGCCCTGGCTGTCATGAGACTCACTTGGTAGACCAGGCTGGCCTCGAACTCAGAAATCCCTCTGCCTCCCAAGTGCTGGTATTAAAGGCGTGCGTCACCACCGCCTCGCTGTAATATTTGTTTAACTGTATTTGTATGAATTTGTGTGGGCATCTGTGCGAAGGTCAGAGACTAGCTTGTAGAGAAGGTTGTCTCCTTTACCGTGTGTTCTGGTGACTAAACTCAGGCTTGGCGGTAAGCACCTTTACTTGTTAGTTCATTTCCCCAGCCTCTTAGGTGGATTTTTTCTTCTGGTTTTCTTGAGACAGAGTCTCATGATGTAACTCTGCTTAGCCTGGAACTTGGTATGTAGACTAAGCTGGCCTCTCTGCCCCTCAAGTGCTGGGGATTAAAGGTGTGTGACACCAATAGTCCAGATGGATGAATATTTTTTAATAGAATCAAGAACACAGTTTGTTCTAGACATATGGGTGAAGGTTACTGTGGAAGTAAATCAGCCAAAAGTATTTATACAAGTCATAACAAAAAACATTAAGTGGCTAAAAACAACTTACTTTTTAATATTGTTTTCTATTTCATTTAGTTGTCTAATTTGGTCTGTCTGGTGCCATTCACAAGGACAGAGGTATTCATAATCATGTGGTTCGCAGTATCTATCACTTTTACATAATGTGCATCCATTACGTTCATGATCCTTAGGAGAACCTTTTTGAAGACACAAAGATTTGTGATTTTTATTGCTTTGCAGAATTGGCTTCAACATGCCCCCTTTCTCTTCTGTTATCGAAAATTTCAAAACTAATATTGTCGAGTACAGTGTCGGTTATAATATGCTTAGGCTGAAAGAATAATGTACACCATGGTTATTCCTAGCACAAATTATAACTTACTATCATGACACTGCTCACAAAGTACTAATTTATTTGAAGAATTAATTAATTTATATCCAATAATGGAAAACTTTCTGGCTTATGTAGTAGCTACAAGGGAGGAAAGTAGAATGTAATTATTAGTAAGAAAGACTATTTCCTTAATCTAATAATTCATGAGGGGCTTCTTTACTGAGCATAGCCACTTTGTCTCCCCTGTTAGTGTGTGCTCAGTTCCACCAGAGCTGATTAATGCTTGGAACAGGAGGAGGATCGCTGCAGCGTGTGTGTGTGTGTGTGTGTGTGTGTGTGTGTGTGTGCGCGTGTGTGTGTGTGCGTGTGCGTGTGCGTGTGTGTGTGCTCAGTTCCACCAGAGCTGGTTAATGCTTGGAACAGGAGGAGGATCGCTGCAGCGCGTGTGTGGGCGGGACCCTCCTTTCCTTTGAAAGAAGGCACATTTAGTGATACTTTTTAGATTGTGGTTTTTTGTTGTTGTTTTGAGACAAGATCTCATGTAGCCCAGGCTGGCCTCAAACTCTCTATGTGACTAAAGGTGGCCTTCAACTCAATCCTATGGTCTATACTTCCCAAGTACTGAATTACAGGTGTGTAGCACATGCAGCTCATGTTCAATGTTATCTTTTTCAACTAAGACTGATGAAGATCCAACCTATTTTCAACAAGAATGAACTAGTATTAGAAACTGGTTTTAAGTAATTATCTATGTACTATACGACAATGGATAATTAAGCATATAAACATAAAACAGTGATATAAAAATAAACTATCTTCATTTTCCTATAGGCTTTGTATTTTTCATAAAAACAGATTCATATATCAAAAACATGATAATTTTAAAATCTAAATAATTGGTAACAGCATGATATTTTACTCATTCTATATTTATCATTGCTACAACATTATTTCCTTTGTCCAACATTAATGAAATGCTCGCACTCTCTGTGTAACTTAGCTTCTGACTCTTCTGAGGCTGAGGCATTTCCGAGCAGTCTTAGTAAAGGTGTAAGAATGTATGTTGCCTGCTGACCTGGATGGGAGCACACAGAGCAGTGAGCCACTTTTTTTGCTGCTGGTTGTGGAACAGAGTAGCAGGGTTCTTCAATCCACTGGTTAAACCTTTAGTAGAAAATGGTCAAAAAAAAAAAAAAAAAAAAAAAAAAAAAAAAAAAAAAAAAGAGAGAGAGAGAATTGAATTAATTAAAATACATTCTCAAATGTCACTTTAACCTGCCAAATTATTTTTTTTTGGTGATTATAAACCCCCTTGCATGGTCTGGGAAAATGCTTAGTTTTTCTACAAGATTTACATGTGGTCCCAGGTAGAGAAGAATTGCATAAGGAGACAGAACATGCATAATTGTGTGTCTGTACAGATTATATCTAATCACACTCATCTAGGATGTTTTTGTTTTTGTTTTTCCTTTTTTTGGATGAGTTTGTCAGGCAATGATGTATGGGGGGGAGAGTAAATTGTATATGCCTTTTTTCATACTGTTTCTGTGTGCCAGACTATAAAACAAGCAGAATCATATGCACAATCATTATTTTGTATCAGAAACAAGGGTAAAGAGTAATTTGTACGTCCAAATAAAACATTACGTTTTTAGATAAAACTTTTTAATGTGGATAGTTTAACACATTAATAATCTGTTATATACAAATAGCAAGTTGTATAATGCCAGGTAGTAAATATATATATATATGTAGCTGGGTGTGATGGCAGAGGCTGGCAGATCTCTGAGAGTTCAAGGCCTGCCTAATCTACAAAGGGAGTTCTAGGACAGCCAGGGCTGCTATAGAGAAATCCTGTTTCAAGGAATTAAAAAACAAAACAAAAAAACAGCTCCTACCCACATAAACTGAACCAATCAACAAATCAACCAACCAACTAAAAAACCAAAAACCAACCAAACAAAAAGAAGTATGCATGCAACTGCTATGATTTTGAGTAACAAAATTTTTGTTTTTGGCTGAAGTTTCAGATTACCATAATACTATCAAGGACAGCTAGATGCTCCCAAAAAAACATTAAGTGAGTTCAAAGGGCAATGTGTGGTGCTGAGGTAATTAATTAGCTGTTGGAAATTTTGATTCAAATACTATTAAGAAAAACTAAATACTAAAAATCTGGAAAAATGACAGAGCTTCAAAGGTTAGAAAATAGGTAAAATAATGTAAATTATTAAAATTAGAAGAATGGATAACTATAAAAGACCATGATTAAATGTTTCCAAATAGTAATATTTGCTGACACTATTTCAATGAGAGTAACTTAGAATTAGATAAGTACTATCTACTTGTGTTTGAGAGGGTTCCTTTATTCATTCCCAGGCCAAATTATACCATTTCTTTGCTGCTTTGGCACAATAACCACAGATGTCCATAAGGAACTGGCTGAAGACTTAGTTCTACCAACAGCTTTACAGCTGAAAGAGAAACACTGTGAGGAAGAGCACAGTGATTCGAAGGAGTTTTCAGTCATTTCTTCTCTTTTGCCACCTTAGAGTTTCTTCTAAGGCACACACTACCTCAGACCTTAGGGGCAGTCAAGACTGCTCAGCCTCTAAGGTCTCCTTTCTTTCCTATTTTATATCTTATTGTCATCTTTTATTAGCTATTGCTTTCAAGCACACATAATTCACAAGCTTTTAAGAGAGTAAGTAGTTTGTAAATTTCAATATAATTTGTATCTTACTTGTATCCTCAACATTTACAGTTCAAATTAGAATTAACATATTACTAGATGTATAGCAGCAAGACAAAGAATAAAGTCAAAGTTTTAAGTTTTATTGTAGCATTGTGTGTATGCATGTTTATACAGTATGTGGTGTGTATGTGTGAGTGCAGGTAGGCATGTATGTGCCATCATGTGCATGCAGAAGTCAGAGGACAACTTTTATGCATCGCTCCTCTCCTTCTACCATAGATTCTAGCAATCAAATGAACTCAGGTGGTCAGGCTTGTGCTTAAGTCTTCTTACCTCTTGAGCCACGTAGCTGGCCTAAATTAAAAGCTCTTTATCAAATGTTACTTGTTAAGTATTTTCAGCATACTACATAGTATTTCATTTACAGAAATTAAATATAGTATCAAAGCATCAAATGCATTATTTTAATGTTATGTTCATCTTTACTTGATCCTAATGATCTAAAATAGCCTAAGAAAAAATGAACATGGTTATAAGTTGATACATTTGCCCTTGTATTGTGTGTAGTGAAGCAATAAATAATACATACTTAAAAGACTTCAAGATAAAGAAAAATTAATTACTGAAAATGAGTAGTTCATAAACAATCCTTTCTGTAGTAGTATTCACTACTAAGTCCAACAAGAATAAATGTCTGAAATGGAATAAAAAGCACTGTTTAGTTACCTCTGAAGCAAGCTCTGACCTTTCAAAATCTGCAAAAGTTTTAATGCTTGCTCTTTTCCAACTCCAGGCACTCCCTTCCATAAAGTGGATAAAGAAATTTAAATGTTAATAACAGGAATAATGGGGACACATATAAAGAGATATAATGGTGATCAATCACATTTTTACACAGCATATTTAAGAAAAGATTATCCCATAATTCTTATCACTCTATGAACAAACTAACAAGATGATGAGAGGCAGAGAGGTATGAATGTCTTACTTCAGTAATGACATTGCTTAGCAGCAGCAACAATAGCACTACGCGTGTGTAACTAGATGACAAGTATAGAGCTCAAAAACAGGTAAAACCATAATAAACACTAGCACTGCTATAAAACAAGAGCAATCCTTAAACTTCTTTGATAAGTTGGTCAAGCACGCATGTCAATCTCTTTTGAGGTTGAAGCTGTGGGATCGTTTACTGAACTCTCCTTTGCAACATTTACTGTCATAAAGGAATAAACGTATACCTATAAAGGTGGCTTTTAGCATTGCCTGAGGTGCTGGTTGTCTTTGGATTTCCTTACTATTTTGTGTGTATGTGCACGATGTGTCCGAGCTTATGTGCCATGGCACTTGTGGCAGGTTGGAGGACAATCTCGTGCACTTGGTTCTTTTCTTGCACCTTTATGTGTATCCCAGGCATGGACTCAGGTACTCAGGCTTGCATAGCAGTGCTTTCAACCATGGCTCATCTCATCAATCCAGCTGATTTTTGTTAGTGAACAGCTTATACTTTAAACTTAAATGAATTCATAATTATATACCCATACTATGTTCATAAATGCACACACAGCATATGAAATATTAAAGACATTGAGAAAGTGGTGAGCTCAGCTTGCCTTTGGAAGGTAATCACAGCCAAGAAGCACTGCCAGTCCAACCAGAGCATCGCGATCCAAGCCTAGCTTGCTCTTGATAGATGATACTGTGTAACAGTCAACATGTGGATCCTAGAGAAGCAGAGATTTTAGCTTTAAAGAGTTTTCATGTTAAACAGTAGAAAGAATGAGTTGTCATTTAGTCTTTTTCTAAAAATTTAAACAAATTATACTTATCACAACAGTATCTATAGAATGTGACATTTCAATTAGTGAATAAAGTGGAGCTGAAAGTTCCTCCTTATTGGGCATCTTTCCAAGTACTGGAAGGTGCTATGCATTTTTGCTGTGAAATACAAAAGTCATTAACAATCTAATCTAGCTATGAACCCTGTGAGCTACAATAATGACTAGCATATGGATTCAATACTAGCACAAATGTTATATGTTATGAGTGTAACTAACTGCTTTATGGTTAGATTTAAGACCCACTCTACAAGAGGAAACACATGCCTGGTACTGTGTAGCTGGCTGAGCACCCATGGTTAGGGAGCTCATAGGTCCCAGAGGTGAACCTACTATTATTTTGCTAAATGGACATAGTATCGAACTGCCTTATAAATTTGCATCTCTATAGCCACAGATTATTAGAGTTCTCGGGCTTCATTAGAGAAGCAGTGGGCTTTATGTGCAGAGAACAAGTGTAAGTACAGTGTTCAGACACATGTATCATCCTAGGGGGAAAAGTGGGCAGAAAGATTGTTAAGCTAGAGGTTGGGGAGGATAGGGAAAAAGAGTGTCTTATGAACATGACCGAGCCACTGCATCAATGAACTCACAGCACTTGCTTGCCTGTCAAAGCTGGGGGCAGTCAACATTTCAGAACTGGGCAGCACTGAGCAGGAGAGACACAGGAGTCTCTACCCCTAGTGAGGAACAAATGACAGCTGATGGTTTCTGTGGGAGGGACAATCAATTTTCTTTAAGGGAGTAAACTCGAGTAGGTTGCTCAGTGGATAGTACCATACCCAATAGTATGTGGGCATTACATTTTTTTTTTTTAAATTTAATCAATTTCACATAAGGTAGAGTTATCTGGAAAGAGGAAACCTCAATTGAGAAAATACTTCTGTAAGACTGTTATGTAGGCAAGTCATTAGGGGCACTTTCTCAATTAATGATCGTTGCTGGTGGGGGGGCAGCTGACTATGGATAGTGCCATCCATCCCTGAGCTGTATAAAAAAATACAAGCTGAACAAGATATGAGGAGCAAGTCAGAAAACAGCATTCTTCCATGACCTCTGCATCAGTTCCTGTCTCTAGATTCCTATATTGCCTTCCCTCAATGACGACAAAGACATGGAAGTGTAAACCCTTTCCTCTCCAAGTTGTTTTGGTTGTAGTGTTTAGGACAGAGAGAGCAAAGTTGGCAATTAGATCTGGGAAGAGTGGGTGCTAAATCAAAATACATTGAACTCATGTATAACAGTCTTAAAACATTATTCAAACTATTATATTGAAATAAAATAAACCTTCACAGTAGGCAATTTCTTTTTCTCTTTATTGCTTTTGGTATCTAAAAGGTACAATATATGTTATATACTGTAGAAAAAAACCATTCATTATACTTATATTACCTAAAGTTAATTATTAGTAGCTTGGTATACAATTCTTCTGAAAAAAATCTTTTCCTCTAATATTTGTTATTAAATTTACTATTAACTATTTTTAATAAAGGTAGAATTAAATAAAAATACTGTTTTGCAACATTTCCCCCAGTAATATGCCTAAGTATTATTTACTGTCAGTAGCACATCTTTCCCTTCCCCTCTTGAGATAAGGTCTCAACTGAACTTGCTATGTAGAGTAGGCTGCCCTGGAGCTTAGAGATCCTCCTGCCCTGTATGCACTGCACTGGGATTAAAGGTTTGTACCACCTACTCTAAGACATACCTTTGAAAATCATTGCTTAGTAGATCATACTGATTCTCCCAGAATCTACTTCTCTAAGTACCTACTAGCATTTTGACAGATGGCATGAAGTTTAGCCTTGCTGGCCCTAATATACCAAATGTCTAGGTGTAGGCTGCCTTGTACAGCCCCCATCTCTGCCCTTCTCCAAGTTGCTGCAATAAAATGCTAATTGTCAGAAATCCCTAGCTAGGAATCATAACTGTGAAACACTTAAACATTCCTGAATAAGCATTTGGTTTGCTTATTTTTCACGTTAATACTGTAACAAAGAATTTCCTGCCTTGTATCCCTCTTCTCATACATTTGGAGGT
Source organism: Montemys delectorum (assembly GCA_019843815.1). Lineage (NCBI taxonomy): Eukaryota > Metazoa > Chordata > Mammalia > Rodentia > Muridae > Montemys > Montemys delectorum. The sequence continues at coordinate 2,893 of JADRCD010067376.1, read as the reverse complement.
GTTCTGAGGACTAAATACTGACACTGGAATTCCTGGGACAAAACAATGCACTTCCCGCATAATTCTGTGTAACATCAGAGAGAGACTCAAATTTTGAAGAGAGTAAACAATTTGGCGATACTTTATTTTTTTTTATCTTGTATTTACTTATTTATTTGTATGGGTATGCATATGGTGTGGTGCCTTAGTGGAATGAAAAGAACAACCTGTGGGAGTCAGTTCTTTTCTTTCACCATGTAGGTTCTGGAAATCAAACTCGAGTTAAGTGCCTTTCTCTACTGAGCCATCTTGCTGGCCTACAATGCCTTTTCAAATAGTTTTGAATTTACTTTTTAATAAGTAATCAGCTTTACCATCTCTATCACTTCAACACAGTTATTTACAGGGTTGGAGAGATGGCTTAGTGGTTACTCATCCTACTCTTGAAGAGGATCCTTGTTCAGTTCTGAGAACCCATGTCAGGCAGCTGACAAACTCCTATACCCCCAGCTTCAGGTGGGTTCAATGCCTGCATTCATGTGCACACATTTACCACCCCATACATACAAATAACTTTAAAAAATTAAGTTTTAGTATATAAAAAAATCAAGAGACAAAGAAAAGATATACCTTTGTGTTCATAGTGAAATTCCGGTAAACAGTCTGGGCTCCATAAAGGAAAGCATCACCGTCGTTGGTGAGGCATCCATCCACATGGCCGCTGGCATTAAGGTAAGCACACATGGCCTCAGCTTCCCCGGTAGCCTGGACCCAGGGCATTCCCAGGCACTCTAGCATTTCAAGGCACTGAAACAAGTAGGTGCAAGACATTCAACTTTTCAGAGTTTTAATTTACTTCTACATTTAAAACATTAGTAGTAGTAGTCTTCTGGGTATTAAAAAAAATGACATTAAAGAAACACTCAGAAATTTGGATACAGAATAATTTATTGGCATTAAGGACTGCTAGCCTTTTAGGTGAAATAATTTGTTTATGCCTATTTAATTTTTAAAATATTATCTTAAGAAAGGAACAGTGAAATACTGATAATTCTAGAGTATTACGGTCGGTATTGCCATAGTATGTTTTAAGATAGAATGAAAACATCTTTCAAGGAAGCTGATTAAGCTTAGATCAGGAAATAAACAACTCTAAGGACTTAGGAAGTCCCTGACCTTGACCAGTGACACTAGGCCTTCCCGTTCCCACGAATATATAAGTGTTTCTTGGGAAACAGATCAGCTGGGCTGCCTGAAGACACAGAGTTGAACTGCCTCAAAGATACTCAAAGACCAGCTGAGCCACCTGGAATGGACACTCTCCAGCCTCCTAAGCTACAGCAGGTTATGCAGTGTGCTCTGAGTTTCCAGCCTCTAAGAGCTATCGCCTATATGGGATGGACTTTTGGTGACAGAGTTGTCTTTGAGTTGTTCCTGTTCCTCTGACCTCTTACTCATATTCTTGTAAGTACCCCCTCCAAATTCCTGCCCCTAAACCTCATTGGTTAACCAAGTTGGATTTTGGTAGTGTCCTTTCTTTAGTCATCAGTTCCCAACCTGGTAAGCACTTCCCATGGGTAATGCAACAGTGGGAAAACTCTCAGAAAGCTAAGTTGTTGGTTCCTCCTCCCAGGAAATCAAATACCCATGCAAGGAGATTTTTATCCTTTTATGTGAGATTCCATTGGGTTATGGCTTTGATCTTGCTGAGTTTAGCCATACAGATTATAATAGTTCACTTTCCTTGCCATTTACAATTTTTAGTTCTTTCTGAATTGAAGAATCCTGAATATGGAGAAAAGCGGCTAGGCAAATATACTTTGTACAGTTTGTCAGAATAAACACTTATTTCTCAAAATGTTCAATTTTTTTTTTTTTTTTGTATAATATATAACAAAAAAGCTGCCAGATGTAGCCCAAGTCTGGCAACAGTCTTAAGACTTAGGCGTGTGACTTTGGGAAACACATTTGCTACTAGCATACCTTCTTTCTTTACTTTAGCTAGGGATTACCTTTTCAGACTAAGCAATGTTGTTTTAGCTTTGTGTGCTATTTACATTAAAAACTCTTTTCAAAGCAATAGCACACAAATTATGATATGGCTAGTTGCATTTTCTCCTACTTATTTTATAGGATAGATTTGTCATTGGAGGAAGATTAATTTGTACTTTTGTCCTACTGAGAGTGCAGAAATGCGAAAATCAGTGATAGGTAAGCAAAACTGAATGGACACAAAATGCCTAAGAGTGCCATAATGATTGTAATACATAAGTAGGAACAGAGCAATCCCCTTAAGACATAAAGGTACATTGTATTTAATGTTTTAAGGATGAGATTCACAAATATTTCCAGGAGCTAATTTCACAGGAAATTGTTAGAACAATGTACAGTTGTTTACTTCAACTATTAAGTCATTGACTACTAGGAACTAAAATTATTTAAAACATGTAAGATCAGAAAACCTCAGTTCAAGAACCACTATTTTATGCACTGTCTTCTAAAAGATGTCATATTAAATACTCTGTTTCCATGATTTTTAAAGACAGGATCTCACTTTGTAGCCTTGGCTGGTCTTAAACTTACAGACATCCTCCTGCCTTTCGAGTGCTAGGATTAACCATGACTGGATTTAATATCTTCACTTCTATTTAGTGCAAAGATAAATCAAACATCCAGAGTTCTTTCACGAGTATCAAAATTGCTCTCCTACCAGTAGTTGTAGGAAAGTAATTGGCAAGAGCTATCATTCTAAGCCAGGTGGTGGTGGAACATGCCTTTAATCCCAGCCCTTGGGAGGCAGAGGGAGGCTGATGTCTGAGTTCAAGGCTGGCCTGTTCAACAGAGTAAATTCCAGGACAGACAAGGCTATATAAAGAAACCCTGTTTAATCAATCAATCAATCAATCAATCAATC